>CANNZV010003359.1:66168-106052 GCA_947561585.1 Caprella mutica
CTACTGCTTGTTTCTTACTCACGCTTTCTCTAACTGTATTTCTACCGTTTAGAGCCGTATTTCTACTGCTTGCTTCTTACTCACGCTTTCTCTAACCGTATTTCTACCGTTAGAGCCGTATTTCTACTGCTTGTTTCTTACTCACGCTTTCTCTAACCGTATTTCTACCGTTAGAGCCGTATTTCTACTGCTTGTTTCTCACTTACGCTTTTTCTAAACGTATTTCTACGGTTAGAGCCGTATTTCTATCCTCTCTTTGACTGATATGTGAGTATTATTTCTGTGAGGGGAAGACATAACCCTTTGTACTGAAACAGACTTTAAACTACATACAAAATAAACAATGTTTGGGAGAACTAATATTTCGCCTGATAAATAATTAAAATAATTAACATTTTGAAAAAAAATCTAATGACTAAAATAGCCAATTATTATTATTATATGAGGTATTTAACATATATTATATAACATAAGGAAAGTCGCTCAATGAACAAAGTCGGTGACAATTTGTCATTGCGGCAGAAAAGCTACTCCGTGAATGCAGTGACTTTACAAGGAATGTGACGAAAAAAGACACAAGCACCGATGGCTGAAATCATGGATTGAAGAGGAAAATGAAGAGGTGATAGTAAATGAACCTTACTTAACGCTAATTGGACTGACAAAATTTAAGAGGATTCTTTACACAATGATATTTAGGAAACCAGCTGCTGGAATTATACGATTTTTTGTCAGTTAATAGCTTTTATCATATTAATGTACTTGGCGAAATTTTATGTACCCAAGATTGATGGAAATAGTGTTATTATATTTAATGAATTCGGTTTGTCGAGCTTAGACTCCTCAGTCAGTCTTTTAAGGGTTAACACAAAAATAGAATAATAAAATACAGGATGAGTGAATATTGAGGATTAATTATATATTTATGTTAAATAAAATAATAGTTATTTATATTATTGAACAATATGCTCCCTTATAATTTCACCGAGGAGTTGGGAGCTCAAAAATCTTACATTTAGTATATTTGTACAATATATAACATGTATAACATTATAATAATCAACAATTCACTTCTATGCTATCTTACTTAAGCTAAAATTTTGGCAATATCGTTCCTATAGTTTGTGATGTATAACATAGTCTTTTAAGATTATTTCCTATTTTACTACGAAATGTATATATTTTGCAACAATTTACTACGTTTGCTACACACTCACGTTCAGTACATATCTACAAGGTAAAGTGCATCACTTTGCATTCAAATGTACAGCACACGACAGGACGTTGCATCTGCTTTGATGAAATAGAAAGTAAACACCACAACTTATTTATTCCGTGAAATACAGTCTGGGATATTGAGGTGACAGGCATCTATGATTAATCAATATAATGTTAAGGTAGAATTTATTTATTATATTGTAATAGATAGTAATGTGTGTTAAAAACAATTATGATTAAAGGTCCCCTCCACTCTACATTAGAATTTATATAGAATTGCCTTAGATTTGTAGAGCTAAGGTTATATAACGTATCACAGTTAACAGAAAAGAAAAAGATCAAGTATTTGCTTCATGATTAATTTTATAAAAAATATTAATACTCAACCTTTATTGTCTGATATCTCTATCAGATTCAATAGAAGAACAAGAATGGAGACAAACTTTATTTTGTATTATCGTAAATTTAATCATAATAGATATTTATGTACAATTTGAGGTACCAATAGGTTATATAAGAGTAATGGTATTTAGATGATGGCATAGGTAGCCATTTAATTATATTTTTTCAGCTTTATTAATGATTTGTCAGATGAATATCTTTTTTCTTCTCCGCTTGAAATTCAGCGATTGAAGAAATATAACAAAAATAACATATTATAATAAAAATATAGAACCAAATTTGAAATTATTTGTTGTCTTATGTCCAGTAATGTTAGTTCTAGTGAATAGAGTAACATAAAATTAGAGTGGAGCTTGGACCTCTACCGCAGCATTCACACAATATATTTCACGTATGGAACTACTCAACTAATTCTTCAAAATCAAATGAAAGACCTAGGAAATCCACTGTTTCACAGTATGATGTCTGACTTGGATATGGAGTACTTTATCGTAATTATCGTAAGACTGTAATTGTGCGGGCAGTGAGGAAGAGAATCTGACTGGTGTTAAAATTACCTCACCGATGAAGTGATGATTTCGTAAATGCAGACGAGACGATAAAAGGAGCGGAGACCGATAGATTTGAGATCAAATTGTCATGTCATCATTCACGCAACTTTGATTAGTCAGAAGATCTCGTTCAAATAAAAAAAGTTCAGTAAAATCCTAGATAAAATTTCAACAAATCAGACATAATTCTTCTAAATTTAAACAATATATATAAATTATTTATTCTTATATTCATTGCTCCATATTTTCCATTCTATACAATTTAGAGAGATAATATATTAAATGCTCGCTTAATGCTCATTAATTTGAAGATTATCTGAAATTCCCACAAATGTTATGTAATAGTCTAAACTCTATATATTCTACTATCACTATTAAATAGTATAAATGAAGTTAAATCTTATATAAATCATAACATTTTAAAAAGTAGGTTTACAATGACACATGAAAATGAATACATTTCGAGAATTATGAAACATGATTAAATTATGTAAATATATATCTAAAATAATGAAGAATATCTTATATATACATTTTTAAAACCATATCCTATTAAATTTATGATTTAAACAGGGGGAAATAATTAGCAAGTAAAGTAACACATTAAGCATGCAATTAATATTTTATGATGTGGCTTTGAAATATATGACCTATAAGATTTAAATAGCAATGTGCAGTTTATTTCTCTCTCTTATTTCTTTTATTTGATTTCCATTTGGTGTGTGGGAGGAAAAGATAACCTGAGACCTTTTCAAAGAAGTGAAATCAAATAATATTTCAAAGATAGAGAAAATAGCTCTTACTGTTCTATTTCAATAGATATTTGATTGTTTAAGTAATTGAGTGAAGGTGTATAAAACAAAAATAATTACCTTCGCAAAATTGTGGAAGGTTATGTTATTGTCGGAATTATTTGACATCTTGTTTTACGCATAACTCAAAAAATATTCAATCAAATTGTCTGAAATTTGGTGGGATGATTGGTAAATATCCAGGTTCCAGTTTATCAGAATCGGGAGCAATCGGGTCAAGGGTCAACGTCAAGGTTCTTCATACTCAAGGAATATTGGATGGTCAAGTTCATTTTTAGATTATATATTTAAAGTTATGTACCATAGACTCCCTTAATCTTCTATGGCCACACCATAACTTTTTCTCGTGAAGAGAAATATCAAACATCATACCAACAAGTTATGAAGATTGATACATAAATGGTAAACCTCTTTATTTTATTACTAATTTGATGAAGTGATAATATAAAATTCGGTTAATAATTATATAACATTTTAAAATAATATGTTGAATCATTATCTATAAATATTAAGCTACGAATAAATAGTACGTTTAATCCTCTTATCCAAATCCCTAAGTTATTAAACAATGCAAATGAATTTCATTTCTATAACGCTAAAAGTTGTATGGGATGTACGTATATAATGCAGTATAACTGCAATTTTCTTTTATAATTTATAATTCGCTTTGATGAAAATAAAAGGAATTAATCCACAGCATCCATTCACCACTTGTTTTTACAGCTTGTTGTTGTGAGTTTTGCTTGTTGTAGCGAGTCTAATTTGTTGTAGCGAGTCTTGCTAGTTGTGGCGAGTCTAATTTGTTGTAGCGATTCTTGCTGGTTGTAGCGAGTCTTGTTTGTTGTAGCGAGTCTTGCTTGTTGTAGCGAGTCTTGCTTGTCGTAGCGAGTCTTGCTTGTTGTGGCGAGTCTAATTTGTTCTAGCGAGTCTTGCTTGTTGAACCGAGTCTTACTTGTTGTAGCGAGTCTTGCTTGTAGTAGCGAGTCTTGCTTGTAGTAGCGAGTCTTGTTTGTTCTAGCGAGTCTTGCTTGTTGTAGCGAGTCTTGCTGGTTGTAGCGAGTCTTGCTGATTGTAGCGAGTCTTGTTTGCTGTAGCGAGTCTTGCTAGTCGTAGCGAGTCTTGCTTGTTGTGGCGAGTTTAATTTGTTGTACCGAGTCTTGCTTGTTGTAGCGAGTCTTGCTGGTTGTAGCGAGTCTTGCTTGTTGTAGCGAGTCTAATTTGTTGTAGCGAGTCTTGCTTGTTGTACCGAGTCTTGCTTGTTGTAGCGAGTCTTGCTTGTTGTAGCGAGTCTTGCTGGTTGTAGTGAGTCTTGCTTGTTGTAGTGAGTCTGGCTTGTCGTAGCGAGTCTTGCTTGTAGTAGCGAGTCTTGCTTGTCGTAGCGAGTCTTGCTTGTTGTAGCGAGTCTTGCTTGTAGTAGCGAGTCTTGCTTGTCGTAGCGAGTCTTGCTTAATGTAGCGAGTCTTGCTTGTTGTGGCGAGTCTTGCTTGTTTTAGTGAGTTTTGCTTGTTGTATAGCGAGTCTTGCTTGTCTTAGTGACTCAATTGCATGTCTTAGAATCCATATTTCATCATTCAAAAAGTATTTTTTTTTACATTCTGCAATGAATAAAAAAAATTCTCTCAAGAATAATTTCATGTTATTTCAGTAATATCTTTTTAAATAAAATCACACCGAGTTGATTTTATAATTACCTGAATTACTTGGCAAAGTAAAAAGTAATTTAGTCCACTCAAGTCACTAATGATTTCATTTTGTAAAACAATAAATATTAAATGAATACTTAAAGTAAAAACAGTTGATAAAATGAAACAGCAACTTAAGTAAAAACTCATTATAAGTTAGAAAATATTTTGCTCATTTCTGTTAAGACTAATGGCAATCCTTCCTGCATAATAATACTTTAAAATCAAATCATATCCTGTTTTTAAATGTAAAGAACTTTCCTCTTCATCCCTTTGGAAAAATGAAACTGAATAAACATAGAAGAAAAATACATTCCAAATGATTTGCATAATGACGACCAAAGGAGATCTCGTGAAACGATCCCTTGCGGTTGTTTTGAAAACTTTATGACAAAATATCTTGGGTCTTTTTTTCTCCCCGTGAAAGGCTAATGGGATCTTACTCATATTTTCCTGAATGTTTTGATCTTAAAACTCCATGGTATTTATGCGCCGTCGAAGCCATTAACTTAAGAATATGCTAACGGGCTCCATTACTCTGTGTAAAATAATGGGGCACTCTGAAGAGGAATTGATAACGGTCTTTGAACGGGATTATGTGTTTGGAACTTCATAGACAATGGCCTGGCTTCATTAGTGACTCCAACATTATCATCAAATAACTTTTAAAAGAATGTGTATATTTACAGGAGTATTTGTAAGGCTGTTATCGAGGAAAATATTTGATACTTATTTAGATAATGAAGCAGGTTGGAATGAAAATTCTTTTCCTATTAATATAATTAGGCCTGCAGTATTGGAACCTGTACAACTATTGTTTTCATTATTCCGGAGAAAAAGTGGATTGTGGAGTCTAAGATTATGTGGGTTTCTTCATTAATCTTCTATGGCTCCACCATAACTTTATTTATGTAATGATAAATCCAATTAATTCAATCAATTGATGAAGCACATGAAATGTTTTCACAGTAAAAATAGATATTAGGGTGCAAACGATGTAAAAGATTAGTCCAATTATAACAAAACATTTTATATTGGGTGATTATTTTCAGAAATATATTAACAAATGAATATACAGATATTTCGTTTTTGGTGTCTCTCAATAAATTTGACAATTAATTGAGTACCTTCTAAATCATCATAATTTTTATCAGTATAATAACTACAGAGTTATCTGTTCGAAAAAATCATTATTGATAAGAAAACCGTATATATATATTTTTTGAAACATAGTTATCTAGTTTTAATAGAAGACTATAGTGAATACATAGAATGAGTAAAGCATATTTAAATGAAATCAGTTTAAATTAATTAATCCAGTATATACAACTTAATGGAGTTCTTTTAAAATAAAATGAACGATTTTAATAGTTTAAAGGTTGCAGAAAAGTTTGCTTTGGAAGTCATGAGATCGGCTAGAACAAACAAATAATATTCCGCTAGGGATGTACTCTTACGGTGAAGAACATTCATACAATATCTATTTACAGTCAATACAAATAATATTCCACTAGCGATGAACTCTTACGGTGAAGAACATTCATTCAATATCTATTTACAGTCAATACAAATAATATTCCACTAGGGATGAACTCTTACGGTGAAGAACATTCATACAATATCTATTTACAGTCAATACAAATAATATTCCACTAGGGATGAACTCTTACGGTGTATAACATTCATACAATATCTATTTACAGTCAATACAAATAATATTCCACTAGGGATGAACTCTTACGGTGAAAAACATTCGTACAATATCTATTTTCAGGTGATCTAAATTTTGAAATGTGTTATTAATTTCAAAATAAGCGAATTCGTTCACCTCGCCTGTTTCGGAATGGATTAATTCTGTTCAAATTAATGAATTTCCCTTCGCGTCCATTTAAATTTGAACTGCAGGATTTTGAAAAGTGATAATTTGTATCGATATGTTTCCACATTGATTTATTTGATTGGAAAATCTGATATTTTTTTATCAAATACAATCAAATTTTGGAAGCAACTCATAAATACTGTTTGTTATTATTTTATCTTCCTTTTAAATCACTTGTAAAAGCATAGTAATTAGTGCAACCTTGAGAGTAAATAGTTATAAAATGGTTTGCGTTCTCTATTCACATTGAGATATATCGTTATTTATTTCTAATGAATTTGGTTGATAATAACCCTCTCTTTTATTTGGTAAAACTCCAAAGAACTTTTCAAATACAAATTACATTTAAATAATAAATCAGTTTGCTTTTAATTAAAGTGTATTGTTTTTAAATTATTGAATGTGAATGAAACTATGACGCTTTGAATTAATATCATGTGTTTCCAATATTAATTACAAAATGAACTCATATCAATTTCAAATAGTTAAAAATAACCATGTTAGATGTAAAATAACCACGTATTCTCATTAATATATGGATATTATTTATTCACATGGATATTATTTATTCACATGGATATTAACTATTCATGAATCAATATGAAACGATAATAACTTTTGAAAAGTCTAATCAAAAGAGCTATCTAATCTAGCAGCTTCGGTTTACCCTCTGATTGGTTTCTCTTATTTGTGCTCACCTTTAATTCGTGTGAACATTAAAATACGGAAGAGAATTACAGTCTCTGTACTGATGGGAGGGGAATGGAGTGGCAATGATACATTCATTCACGGGGGAAATGAAGCGTAATGTACAGGACAGGGAGAATGTTATGGTGGGGCCGTAGAAGATTATAGAAGGTTCCCCATTGATCTTCTATGGTTCCACCATCTTCTGAGTGGAATATTAAATTAGGTTCTCACTTATTCTTCTATGGTCCGAACATATCCGTTTCTCTGGGTAGAAGTTGAATAAAAGTTAACACATAATCTTCGATGTTCGACCATGAATCTGTTGATAATTGAGTCTTTTTTCAATCTTCTATGGCCCCAACATAAATTCCTCTCTGAATACAATCAAAACATATTAGAAACAGGAAGTTTTATATAAAATGGGAAATTATAAAATCACCTGCCTGGAATCGAACATCGAAATTTCTAACATGTGGATTACATCACTGTATTGTGAATTTTTAAAGAAGCGACTCAATCGTTAATTAATTAATTTCCAAATGAACTTGACAACATGAAATTTTTTATTTAACATATCGTTTAACTTGAGAGTTGAAATGTATTCCAACATTATTAACTGACACACAGTGAGCAAGATTCGATAACAGCTACTATTATTGAAATTATTACGAAATCATTTCCGATAGGTCCCATGTAGGTAATTACAAATTTTTCATTTTCTTTTGATGTTGATAAAATATGTTTGGACGAATTGTTATAAACTGTATCAGTAAATACGTTAATTTTTTTGTTGTAGTACATAAAGCATCAAGCAGAACACAATACCGTCACATTTTGTACGATACATGTCTAATAATTAACCAACGCGTTTTACACTGAGTCCCACGTCCGAACCATGTGGCGATCCGGTCGACGTTGTTGATTCAGGACATCCTAGATATAATAACAATAGGATTGCTGATGAATATTAAGAAAATATGATAAATATGCAGGTCTTATAACGCTATTGTAAAAAAATATATTTTGTGAAGTCATTTTTGGACCGCAATAATCAATTGCTATCCAAGGAAATATTCCTATTGATCCTAACTCATTTTGGTGCATTAAGATTTAATAAATGTAGATACTGCACTGCAATTCATCAATGGAAAACTTCGATAAAAAACGTAAAACTTTGCTGAGTAACATGTATAAAGAGCATGTTTATAATCATTAATTGTTTAATACTCTACTATCGTAATAGTTATTGTGGTAAACTCCTAGTTTAGTTGACCCTATCCAAAGGTCAACTAAACTAGGAGTTTACCGTTACTGTATAAGCTGTTAGTGAATTGAACAAGTTGTTACGAAGTTTCAGTTTCAATCCCAGTCACTTGTCAAATATAGCTTTCTATTCTCAATTACCTTATGAGTATCTGCTCGGTGGTTCCCGGAAAGATGCCCACAGGAAGGAAGCCCACAGGAAAAGTGCCCACAGGATAAAAGCCCATAGGAAAAATTTCCACAAGAAAAATGCCCACAAGGAAAAATGCACACAGGGAATAATGCCCACAAAGAAGAAAGCCCACAGGTATAAAAGCCCACAGAAAAAAAGCCCACAACTACCTAATATTTATAAAACAGAAAAACATAAAGGTGTTTTAAATAAGGGTATAAGTTAACGGCAAATATTTTCTAAAATACAGTTGTATTTAATTTATTTTAGTATAGGGTTTAACGTCAGCTTTCAGCCATTTCGACTACATCGCCGACGTAAAAATAAATCAATTGAAAAAATAGGACTGGAAGTAGCAGTCAGGAAGGAATGTAGCTTCATGAACAAAGTCACTTAACACCGTCGGTGACAAAGCTAACGGTGAGAATTAATAAGAATTATTGAAACGTCTGAAATTATCTTCTTTTTTCCTGCAATCCAACGACGGGAAAAAGATATTAACTTTGGTGGATCTCAAGCAACACAAGTTAATGGGGCCCATGTGGGCACAAGATTGACAAATCGTATTGGTACTGTGTGATTTTACATAATGGGCCAATATTGTGACAGTGGGCTGCTAATTATGGAACCATCTTGGCCCAAGATGTTGCCGATAGGTTAATCAAGTTTCAGCCATATAATGTTGATACGCTATATATTAATCATATTGGTCCAATATGACAATTCAATGGGATGGATTCGCCACATTGATCAAACCTTCTCCAAAGGTAACATACCATGAAAATTGAAAACCACATTATCCCCATGTAATTTCTAGGCTACTTTTCAGTCTGCCATCTCTTGCCAATCTAACATCTAGTGCCCATGTTGTCACAATGTGTCATTGTTGCTTGGGATTGCTTCACACCCAAAATACCAAACAAAATAATTCCAGATATGATCCTTTTCGACATGAATCCGTCAATTGTTAAATTATGAAAGGGGCATCTAAGATTACATAAGGAAAAATCTTAAACTTCTATTACCCCACCATATTTTTCTTCCTGGGATGATATACTTTGTAGTTAAGCATACAGTAATAAAGTAAATATATACGTAAACAATTTTAGGTATAAATTGATTTACCTAGACGTTTATATGATATATATTGTACACATATTGACTAATAATTATCGACCCTCTTCAACATGTAAATCTTAATATAATTCTCCAATTTCTTAGTGGAGTAGTAATTAGGTTTTTGGAGTTATTTTTGTAGGATTGAAATGAAAAAATTAACTCCCAAAATTTCCTACATTTATATCTCACATTTTAAAACTAAGAAAATATTTAAAATGCATCCAGAGAACCAAATAAAATATCGCTCTCAGTCTTATCGTGCTAAAAAATATTCTGATTCATTTGTTCTAAAAATTACTTGAAAATATTATGTTCATAGTAACCATGAGTTTTCTTATTATTAAATTATTATTATATTACCCAAATAATTTCTCGAATATTACACTCCTGTAACATTGTTATTTTCCAATTTATTATTCGTGAGTTGTCTGTTTTTTATTTAAATAATAACCGATGTGACCTTTGAATCGTAGGCTGGTATTTCACAATGGACTTGCACTTTATTTTTTACTGTGAAAAATAAAAATAACTTCGCATGATTGGGTGTGTGGTGAATTAAATTGCTTTTTATAACTGAAATTAAAGGTTGCTGTGAGATGATACAGAAACGTTATTTCATTTGGTATTTGCTACGCCTACATGATTCACTAAATAATAGGTAAAAAGTGATATAAATATTAGTAATTGAAATAAGTTATCGTTTGAATAATTATTATTTCAATATGCAGAAAATTAAAAAATGAATGCAGATCAAATGAATCAAAACTTTCACTAAAGTATATATTTTTTAAATTAGTGTATCACCATTATTATTTTTCAGATTGAATATATAAATTAGAATAAAATGTAAGAACTAATGATTCAGTTTAAAAATTAGAAAATTCAATATTTAAATTTTTTTATCCAAAAACAAACGTTCAAAAGAATAATTGGACCTGTAGCTAGTAGTGCTGGGCCTATAGCTAGTAGTGCTGGGTCTGTAGCTGGAAGTGCTGGGCCTGTAGCAAGTAGTGCTGGGTCTGTAGCTGGTAGTGCTGGGCCTGTAGCAAGTAGTGCTGGGTCTGTAGCTAGTAGTGCTGGGTATGTAGCTAGTAGTGCAGGGTATGTAGCTAGTAGTGCTGGTTCTGTAACTAGTAGTGCTGGGCCTGTAGCTAGTAGTGCTGGGTCTGTAGCTAGTATTGCTGGGTCTGTAGAAGTAGTGCTGGGCATGTAGCTAGTAGTGCTGGGTCTGTAGCTAGTAGTGCTGGGTCTGTAGCTAGTAGTGCTGGGTATGTAGCTAGTAGTGCTGGGTCTGTAGCTAGTAGTGCTGGGTCAGTAACTAGTAGTGCTGGGCCTGTAGCTAGTAGTGCTGGGTCTGTAGCTAGTAGTGCTGGGTCAGTAACTAGTAGTGCTGGGCCTGTAGCTAGTAGTGCTGGGTCTGTAGCTAGTAGTGCTGGGTCTGTAGCTGGTAGTGCTGGGCCTGTAGCAAGTAGTGCTGGGTCTGTAGCTAGTAGTGCTGGGTCTGTAGCTAGTAGTGCTGGGTCTGTAGCTAGTAGTGCTGGGTATGTAGCTAGTAGTGCTGGGTCTGTAGCTAGTAGTGCTGGGCCTGTAGCTAGTAGTGCTGGGTCTGTAGCTAGTAGTGCTGGGTATGTAGCTAGTAGTGCTGGGTCTGTAGCTAGTAGTGCTGGGTATGTAGCTAGTAGTGCTGGGTCTGTAGCTAGTAGTGCTGGGTCTGTAGCTAGTAGTGCTGGGTCTGTAGCTAGTAGTGCTGGGTCTATAGCTAGTAGTGCTGGGCCTGTAGCTAGTAGTGCTGGGCCTGTAGCTAGTAGTGCTGGGTCTGTAGCTAGTAGTGCTGGGTATGTAGCTAGTAGTGCTGGGTCTGTAGCTAGTAGTGCTGGGCCTGTAGCTAGTAGTGCTGGGTCTGTAGCTAGTAGTGCTGGGTCTATAGCTAGTAGTGCTGGGTCTATAGCTAGTAGTGCTAGGTCTATAGCTAGTAGTGCTGGGCCTGTAGCTAGTAGTGCTGGGCCTAACTCTGTAAGACGCCTACAACTTCCATGAAACTCGGAAATTGGAACTTGAATCTTATCAGACGATTCCAAGAATAGTATTATTGCCTCTGAGAAATACCGAGGGAATAGATGGGGATTGGTATACACTCAATAGATGGGGATTGGTATACACTCAATGGATGGGGATTGGTATACACTCAATGGATGGGGATTAGTATTGTAGCGATCATTAAATTTGTATTTAATTTTTTTAAACAATTTTTCATAATTCATTATTTTTTAAAACTACTTTAATCTCTTTAATAATTATAGCTCTTATTCCAATACTCTTCAAAAGCAAATTAACAATAGGTTCAGAATAATTATACAAGTCAGTAGCTTACAATCCTCCATACCTACCTAACTAGTTAACAGTGTACTCTCCTTAGTTCTTAGTTACCTACCTAGGTATTTCCAATATTCTTAACTTTGTCATTTAGGTAACTTAGTTTGTTTCAATATAAAATTTCTTTTTTTTAACCATAACCTTATGTCCTTATTGATATTCATTATGTTCTAAAACTTACCAATTTACCAGATTTCATAGTCACTTATAAAAATTTAAAATTCAACTAGTATCCGGCGTTGTTACTGACTCTCACACTACTAAACTAAACGCTGGGTCTTAGCACGGTACCATCTACCAATACAAATTAGCATCACTCCTCGTATTCTTTCCATCCCTTTCTCGGGCTTGTGATATCCAAACTCAGAATTATCATTGATAAAAAGTTTACTACCTAAATAAAAGTATCTTTTTACAGTATACACTCAATAGATGGGGATTGGTATACACTCAATAGATGGGGATTGGTATACACTCAATAGATGGGGATTGGTATACACTCAATGGATGGAGATTGGTATACACTCAATGGATGGGGATTGGTATACACTCAATGGATGGGGATTGGTATACACTCAATAGATGGGGATTGGTATACACTCAATGGATGGGGATTGGTATACACTCAATGGATGGGGATTGGTATACACTCAATAGATGGGGATTGGTATACACTCAATGGATGGGGATTGGTATACACTCAATGGATGGGGATTGGTATACACTCAATGGATGGGGATTGGTTTACACTCAATGGATGAGGATTGGTATACACTCAATAGATGGGGATTGGTTTACACTCAATAAATGGGGAGTGAAAAAAAAAAATTAGATTATTAGACAGTACAGACAAAGTAATAGTAAAGATCCTCCTACTGTGATCTACACACTATAAAATATCGGTGTCCGGAAAACTGCCAGGAGGAAAACTGCCAGGCGGAAAACTGCCGAAGCGGAAAACTGCCATGCGGAAAACTGCCAGGCGGAAAACTGCCAGTCACTTAATGGGAATTTATGTATTTTTTCACTTTTATTATTTAGTTATAAACACAATTAAAGAATATTTTAATTAAAAAAACGGCGTCAGCCCTTTGTTTAGGGGATATTCATTTTTACAGTAATAAAAATATGGATATTGGATCACTTAATATCCAAATGAAAATTATATTTCAACAAAGCTTCCTTATTAAACACACAGTAAACCAAACTTCAGTACACATAAGGAAGTAACAGTTACCATTTTATACTTATTTGCTATGTCACGTATACTTTAAAGAACATGTTGAGTTATGTATATAGTCCCTTGTTTTTAATTTCCTATATTAATGTCAGGAATATAACCTTCGGTTCAAAAGCAAACGTTAAACCCCGCGTACTGATTTGTGATTAATAGCTAATTAGATATTCTTATAATTAATTAATCTTAAATTATACAATAAATTAAGCGTATGTTAAATCAACATATATGTATGTTCAATATTTATTATATTTACATTTTTATTCTCCATGTCAATAGCACAACTCCTTCATTTTTACAATATTCCTTTATATGTAACAAGTATTATCAATTAATGTACAATCCAATTCGATCGAGTGAAATTGTCTGAGATTTAGGTACTATTGGTAGGTAATAGCAGTTTAATAATCATAGATTGTGTGTTGCAAATTCTAAATATTTCACAAACATATATCGAAGTTGTTTTATAATGAGTACAAGCGAATATTGAGCTTGAAGGCTTGTTCAATTCTCAAATTATAAAAAAAAAATCAGACAGTTAGCGCGTTATGAACTGATAATTTAAAGATACGTTGTGTGAACAAAGAAATTGTACTCTGTTCCTAATACTAATATTTCTTTGTTTCTTCTCTTAGTATTTTAAACCTTTTCTAAGAAAGATTTTAGTTTTTTATTTCTATATAATATTTCATATATATCTTTAATATTTATATATTTACATATTATTCTAATAAATTGTCTACGTTTAACTATTATTTTAGTCTTGTATACTAAGTAAAAATGAATGTCCCTTAACTCCTTAACATTTAATTATAAATTAAAATGTTATTATTAACTGAAGTCATTAAATTGCCAGTAAATGACTGGCAGCTTTCCGCCTGGCAGTTTTCCGCTTCGGCAGTTTTCCGCCTGGCAGTCTTCCGCCTGGCAGTTTTCCGCCTGGCAGTTTTCCGTGTACCAAAATATCAATTATATTCCATATCAAATGTGTTCAATTAACGTCCTTTTAATTAGTTTTTAAAAATCTAGGTATAATATTGTAATATATGACATCAAATATAGAAATATAGCATTTTATTCCTATACATTAATTAATGTAAATAAACTATTTTTTTCAATTAAATCTACTAAAAGAAGCTTGCGTTCATTAGTGAAATAATAATAATGCGTTTCAATTCATCCATTATTGTTAAAACATAAAACACGTACCCAACTTTGAATTAATATAAATATTATTAGTGGTTACACGTGCAAAATGCACGGTAACGGACATATATATTATTATTTTTATACTAATATTAAGGTACATTACTTATTGTGTTTGTTCATACACATTACACATCCCGTTTTCCATTACATTTCATAAGAATTAGGTACCAGTAAAGAGTAATTTTCCGCCCCGTGACGTCATCAATTTGTGTAGAATACTGTCGTATAGATCATAAATTATTATATAAGATAGCTGTATAAAGAACTACAAGTTATAAACATTATTCAAATAATCACAATATGAAAAATTAAAACAATTAGCTACATCGATCAGTTCGATGCTTGAAATAGAAGAAATAAAATTCACATATATACCTAGGTAGCAGCTGATATTCAATTTATTAAATAAATTAATATAATTATGTCAAATAACTAAAATTCGTTACCAATTGATTATAAATATTTTGAATATAATTTATTTCGAATATTTATTCATATTCCAACCCGTCAATATCAATATTAAAATTAATTATTATATTTTCAATCGTGCAAAATATGTCATTTATTTTCGTGAGGAAAAATGCATGATAACCAGCGTAGAATTTTATTTTTCATTTTCTAATTTTCGTCATATCTTGAAAAATAATTCGAATTTCGAAAAAGGGTTAACGCAGTCATTTTTGTAGACCAATTTTACATATTGTAGATATTTTTTCGATTCACTTATTGTAAATTTTATTTTTTTATTTATTTCGTATGTTACCATGTATTTAGCGATTTGAATTAAATCCCTATGTATTCCATTAAAACTTAAAATTCGAATAATTCAAAAACCCGTTCGAATTTCGTAAAACAAATCAATAGCGTTCTTTAGGACCATAAGCCGGAGGTTTCCAGAAAATTTCAGCCCATTCTGTTGGATAGTCTCTGAAAATATCCTGGAAAGTATGTCGAATTAATTCCTATGTATCCCATTATAAATCAAGTGTTAATAATTCAAAAACCCGTTTGAATTTCGAAAAATCCTTTTAACACGTTTAATTCGACACGACTTTCTAAAAAGTTGTAAATTTTCAAGTCTCTAGGTCTAACCGTTTGTGAGTAATATTGCTCCAAGTAACACACACACACACAGACAGATCTAGCTTATTATATTATAGAGATATTTATAAGTAGATGCAGTATAAAGTTCAACTAGAATTAGACATCAATCAATTCTACCACCGTCATTGCTAAGATTGTATGCGTGGAACACCAAAGATTACCCTTTCACTTTGAATTTACGTAATACAGAGTCTTTAGTGATTAAATACTATTAATATCTATGTTTCGTCTACCGTGATCTGTGTACGTTTTTAAATTTAATTCCCTCTAACGGTATAGGGGTAAGACACATGGCGGCGGTAGAATGGGTACATGTAAAAAATATAATTTTTAATTTACTTGAACTCTTTTTTTTTATTTACTTATAAAGATATTATTTAAATTAGCTCAAAGTTGGGTTCATTTCAATAGGTCATTGTCAGAATGAAGCTGTATGGTCTTGAATAATATTTGCAAATTATCATTTATAAGAACATCCTTATTTTAAAATACAGAGAAGTATGTTGGTAACTGGTATGTATTCAATAGATGGGGATTAGCCATTTACTAAAAAAATAGGGATTGGCTTTTGTGCTGGTCAGCAACTAATTAATTAACATACGCTCATTAATTCCTCTATACATATATGAGAATTTCCTTTATAAAGCGCCATCTGGCAAATGTAAAAATCCTACAGTCCAACTTTCTTTGTTTAGTACCACCAGTGCTAGTGATTGTCTGCCTATTTCTTATTTAATTATCTACAGTGCCTTTTAGTCCTTCCCAGCGTAATTTGGCCTCTTGTAACTTACCTTGCATTGGTTGTGGATTTGTTATATGCTGTCATATATCTATGTTATGCTATGCTGTCCTCTCTGTCTGTGTTATGCTGTCCTCTCTATCTGTGTTATGCTGTCCTCTCTGTCTATGTTATGCTGTCCTCTCTGTCTATGTTATACTGTCGTCTATGTTATGCTGTCCTCTCTATCTGTGTTATGCTGTCCTCTCTGTCTATGTTATACTGTCCTCTCTATCTGTGTTATGCTGTCCTCTCTGTCTATGTTATGCTGTCCTCTCTGTCTATGTTATGCTGTCCTCTCTGTCTATGTTATGCTGTCCTCTCTGTCTATGTTATGCTGTCCTCTCTGTCTATGTTATGCTGTCCTCTCTGTCTATGTTATACTGTCCTCTCTATCTGTGTTATGCTGTCCTCTCTGTCTATGTTATGCTGTCCTCTCTGTCTATGTTATGCTGTCCTCTCTATCTGTGTTATGCTGTCCTCTCTATCTGTGTTATGCTGTCCTCTCTGTCTATGTTATGCTGTCATATCTCTACGTTATGCTATGCTGTCCTCTCTGTCTATGTTATGCTGTCCTCTCTGTCTATGTTATGCTGTCCTCTCTGTCTATGTTATGCTGTCCTCTCTGTCTGTGTTATGCTGTCCTCTCTGTCTATGTTATGCTGTCCTCTCTGTCTTTTTTATGCTGTCCTCTCTGTCTATGTTATGCTGTCCTCTCTGTCTATGTTATGCTGTCCTCTCTGTCTGTGTTATGCTGTCCTCTCTGTCTATGTTATGCTGTCCTCTCTGTCTATGTTATGCTGTCCTTTCTGTCTATGTTATGCTGTCCTCTCTGTCTATGTTATGCTGTCCTTTCTGTCTGTGTTATGCTGTCCTCTCTTTCTGTGTTATGCTGTCCTCTCTGTCTATGTTATGCTGTCCTCTCTGTCTGTGTTATGCTGTCCTCTCTGTCTATGTTATGCTGTCCTCTCTGTCTATGTTATGCTGTCCTTTCTGTCTATGTTATGCTGTCCTCTCTGTCTATGTTATGCTGTCCTCTCTGTCTATGTTATGCTGTCCTCTCTGTCTATGTTATTCTGTCCTCTCTGTCTATGTTATGCTGTCCTCTCTGTCTATGTTATGCTGTCCTCTCTGTCTATGTTATGCTGTCCTCTCTGTCTATGTTATGCTGTCCTCTCTGTCTGTGTTATGCTGTCCTCTCTGTCTGTGTTATGCTGTCCTCTCTGTCTGTGTTATGCTGTCCTCTCTGTCTGTGTTATGCTGTCCTCTCTGTCTGTGTTATGCTGTCCTCTCTGTCTATGTTATGCTGTCCTCTCTGTCTATGTTATGCTGTCCTCTCTGTCTATGTTATGCTGTCCTTTCTGTCTGTGTTTTGCTGTCCTCTCTGTCTGTGTTATGCTGTCCTCTCTGTCTATGTTATGCTGTCCTCTCTGTCTGTGTTATGCTGTCCTCTCTGTCTGTGTTATGCTGTCCTCTCTGTCTGTGTTATGCTGTCCTCTCTGTCTGTGTTATGCTGTCCTCTCTGTCTGTGTTATGCTGTCCTCTCTGTCTATGTTATGCTGTCCTCTCTGTCTATGTTATGCTGTCCTCTCTGTCTGTGTTATGCTGTCCTCTCTGTCTATGTTATGCTGTCCTCTCTGTCTGTGTTATGCTGTCCTCTCTGTCTGTGTTATGCTGTCCTCTCTGTCTGTGTTATGCTGTCCTCTCTGTCTGTGTTATGCTGTCCTCTCTGTCTGTGTTATGCTGTCCTCTCTGTCTATGTTATGCTGTCCTTTCTGTCTATGTTATGCTGTCCTCTCTGTCTATGTTATGCTGTCCTCTCTGTCTATGTTATGCTGTCCTCTCTGTCTATGTTATGCTGTCCTCTCTGTCTGTGTTATGCTGTCCTCTCTGTCTGTGTTATGCTGTCCTCTCTGTCTGTGTTATGCTGTCCTCTCTGTCTATGTCACTGTATGCCTGTTTATGCTTTCCATACCATTCATGTCAGTTATTTTGTTTGGTCCACTATTATTAGCTTCTATCCAGTTTGGAAAACTAGGTATTCATTCTTCCATTTGTGTACTTATTTACTAATGTTTAAAACTGATCAGCTCTGTAGGAAATATTAATGTATTCATATTTTTCTAGAACCTAATTTGTTTAGCTATACTTAATATCAAATGCATTCATCTGTCTAAGCCAGGATACAGTAACATAACTGGTATGGTAATCAACTCATCGAATCTAGTTTGACGTGACCATCGGGTGACTGGAAATGGCGACTCTGATCGTCTCTGACCACACTTTGTAACATGGGACTACCTACTTAAAATTAGTCACTTATAATTTTTTTTCCAATCAATTACTAACTAGGCATTGGTCACAGTTTAGCATTTAACTAGCACTAGTTTATGTTCCTAGGTAGCATACGTTCAAGACCTTATTTCTTATAGATAAGTAAAAGAAATGAACAATAAAAACACATTATTTATATCTATATATATTTATTCAACTTTGAAGTTCAATCGCCATTTTCACTTTTTTTCAACACGAAATCGTTATAAGATGACTTCAAACTTCTGGATATTATCATGCAAATACGAAGAATTATAAGCCGCTCGGTCACGAACAAGAAATGTGTTGTTTTAGTGACGTCATATTTTTGCGTCGTCAACTAGTTACTATACCCGTTACTTTCCTGTACCCTGGTCTAAGCCAGCATTTGTAGAGCTTGGAAGTTAGCTAAAGTGAGCTTATCAATTTTTTTCGAGATATTTACTCTTGCCATAATTTCTACCTGTATAGAAAATTTATTGTTAATGTCTTTTCCAGAGATCTGAAACCAACAAAACACAGTTTAAACCCAAGCACCGAGACTGTTTCACTTTCATAGATGGGGATTGACTTTACTTCTCATAGATGGGGATTGACTTTACTTCTCATAGATGGGGATTGACTTTACTTCTCATAGATGGGGATTGACTTCACTTCTCATAAATGGGGATTGACTTTACTTCTCATAGATTGGGATTGACTTCACTTCTCATAGATGGGGATTGACTTCACTTCTCATAGATGGGGATTGACTTCACTTCTCATAGATGGGGATTGACTTCACTTCTCATAGATGGGGATTGACTTCACTTCTCATAGATGGGGATTGACTTTACTTCTCATAGATGGGGATTGACTTCACTTCTCATAGATGGGGATTGACTTTACTTCTCATAGATGGGGATTGACTTCACTTCTCATAGATGGGGATTGACTTCACTTCTCATAGATGGGGATTGACTTTACTTCTCATAGATGGGGATTATTATTTCACAATTTTTTGGTATAAGAAAATGTTTCTAAACCAACAAAATATATTCCGAATTGCTTTAAAAAACTGAAACTGAATCACTCCGCGGTTTAATGGAATGATTTTAAATTTTTTTCTTTTACATGTAAATTAATTCTTTTACATGTAAATTAATTCTTTTACGTGTAAATTAATTCTTTTACATGTAAATTGATTCTTTTTACATGTAAATCAATTCTTTCACATGTAAATCAATTCTTTTTACATGTCAATTAATTCATTTTACATGTCAATCAATTCTTTTTACATGTAAATTAATTGTTTTTACATGTCAATCAATTCTTTTACACGTAAATCAATTCCTTTACATGTAAATCAATTCTTTTACACTTAAATCAATTCCTTTAAATGTCAATCAATTCTTTTTACATGTAAATTAATTCATTTTACATTTAAATCAATTCTTTTACATGTAAATCAATTCTTTTTACATGTCAATCAATTCATTTTACATGTCAATCAATACTTTTACATGTCAATCAATTCTTTTTACTTGTAAATTAATTGTTTTTACATTTAAATCAATTCATTTTATATGTAAATTAATTCCTTTACATGTCAATCAATTCCATTACATGTCAATCAATTTCTTTTTACATGTCAATCAATTTCTTTTTACATGTCAATCAATTAATTTTACATATCAATCAGTTATCTTATCGTAACTATCATTATTTCTAATTCCCAATCTATTAGATGATATGTTAGTTGATTTCTGCTTCAATCTTTTATAAAATTTAATATTCAAATATTCGATTCAATATCCGTAGCTTATCTTTTAATTGATATTCAAATACTACAAACGAACTCCGCAGATTATTGCCATTAATTTATTAGTCAAATTAAGGAATCAATTTCCGTTGAATATCATTCTTATTATTTATAATTTTAATTAATAATTCATATGAGACGCTCTTTAGAGTCAAAATAATTTGAAATATTTACCATCACACTGTAACTTGTAGGTAGAATAAGTTGATATATTTACCATCTCACTGTAACTTATAGGTAGAATAAGTTGATATATTTACCATCACACGGTAACTTGTAGGTAGAATAAGTTGTTATATTCACCATCACACGGTAACTTGTAGGTAGAATAAGTTGTTATATTTATCATCACACGGTAACTTGTAGGTAGAATAAGTTGCTATATTTACCATCACACTGTAACTTGTAGGTAGAATAAGTTGATATATTTACCATCTCACTGTAACTTATAGGTAGAATAAGTTGATATATTTACCATCACACGGTAACTTGTAGGTAGAATAAGTTGTTATATTTACCATCACACGGAAACTTATAGGTAGAATAAGTTGTTATATTTACCATCACACGTTCTCGTATGTAGAATAAGTTGTTATATTTACCATCACACGGTAACTTGTAGGTAGAATAAGTTGTTATATTTACCATCACACGTTCTCGTAGGTAGAATAAGTTGTTATATTTACCATCACACGGTAACTTGTAGGTAGAATAATATGTTTCGCAGACCGCATCACGGCACCCATCACCAGCTCACAATTACTAACTTCTCCACTCAACTTATTGCTAAAGTTCGCTCGAAATCTCAAATGTTTGTTTGGACTTCGCTCTGATTTCGTCACTAACGACCAAGCACACGACTACAATTTTTAAATGAAAACTTCGCAAGATGTGCTCAGTATGTTCGTTTGAAATTCATCTCCTTCGTTAGATGAATGATGTCTCAGACTCTCATGTAAACTCTAGTAAATAACAAGAATATTAATTTAGAAGAGGCGTAATAAAATTTATGTTTATATTATAACTGTTAATTACTGCTGTCAGTGAGCATTATTTGAATTTTAAATAATAACATTGAAGAGTATGAAACTGCATATTATTTACACTATGTGTACATCATAATAATAAATAATAACAATAATAATTTCCTATTCTTTTCCCTATAGTGCAAATAATAGCTAATCATGGACATTGTATTTGTGTATTATCATGAATATATTATTCTAAGTAAATATAATATTATTTTATATTTACTGTAATGAAGATATTTTAAACATTGCATTATTCCTTATAATGAAAATATCCTTTTACTTAAAAAGATCCGCATTATTTTGCATAGTAAGCTTCTTACTCCAACTAGTAAGCTTCTTACTCCACATAGTAAGCTTCTTACTCCACATAGTAAGCTTTTTACTCCACGTAATAAGCTTCTTACTCCACATAGTAAGCTTCTTACTCCACCTAGTGAGCTTTTTACTCCACATAGTAAGCTTCTTACTCCACATAGTAAGCTTCTTACTCCACATAGTAAGCTTCTTACTCCACATAGTAAGCTTCTTACTCCACATAGTAAGCTTCTTACTCCACGTAGTAAGCTTCTTACTCCACCTAGTGAGCTTTTTACTCCACATAGTAAGCTTCTTACTCCACATAGTAAGCTTCTTACTCCACATAGTAAGCTTTTTACTCCACGTAGTAAGCTTCTTACTCCATATAGTAAGCTTCTTACTCCACATAGTAAGCTTCTTACTCCACATAGTAAGCTTCTTACTCCAGATAGTAAGCTTCTTACTCCACATAGTAAGCTTCTTACTCCACATAGTAAGCTTCTTACTCTACATAGTAAGCTTCTTACTCCACATAGTAAGCTTCTTACTCCAGATAGTAAGCTTCTTACTCCACATAGTAAGCTTCTTTCTCAAGATAGTAAGCTTCTTACTCCAGATAGTAAGCTTCTTACTCCAGATAGTAAGCTTCTTACTCCACATAGTAAGCTTCTTACTCCACATAGTAAGCTTCTTACTCCACATAGTGAGCTTCTTACTCCACATAGTAAGCTTCTTACTCCAGATAGTAAGCTTCTTACTCCACATAGTAAGCTTCTTACTCCAGATAGTAAGCTTCTTACTCCACATAGTAAGCTTCTTTCTCCAGATAGTAAGCTTTTTACTCCGCGTAGTAAGCTTTTTACTCCACGTAGTAAGCTTTTTACTCCGCGTAGTAAGCTTTTTACTCCACGTAGCAGTAAGGAAAGTAACTCAAAAGTCTCGAGTTTCACAACTAAAGAGTTTTATGTTCCTTTCGTGTTTGTCAGACGCAAATAAAAGAAAAACTACAAACTTTGAACTCTCTTAGATTTGACTATATGAACAGTTGGTGCTTTTATTAAATTCTAAGTTTCTTCTTTTCATCAGATGTTTGTAAACAAGTGAAATAGAGAATTTTTCTTTTAACATTTTTGGGTACAAATTGTGAAATCATCCAATAGTTTAATTTAATTTATACCAAGAATGTTTCTAATTTGATAATTCAAAATAGTCACAAAGTCTTGAACTTGTATTTAAATGTAGTCGAATTTGCACAGATCTCAGTCATGTACTCTAGTTCAGTGTACCCATTCGATGGAAAGACTGAGTATCGACATCAAAGACTTTGGATTTCCATCAGTCACTATCTGCATGAACATTTGGTCAGAATCAATCATTAGATGTCTGACTTTGTTTGGCACCAGGTTTCGTTAATTCAGATTGTGGAACATCATTCATGTCTGAGGAAGTACAAATATCTTAGGAATTTAGGCATATCTTCTAGAAAACAAACTTCATACCATCCGACTGAAAATAGTGAATTAAGTAATGGAATCATTACTGATGAAATCATCTGGAAAATGTAACTCTAAAATTGAAATCGACTAAAGAAGCTAAAACTAATTTGGAGAAAGTACTTTTACAAGTAACATAATTGCCTTTCGATCTCTATTCTGAAAATTCAACAATGCCAGCCCGTATGTACGTTTTTCCAACTTTAGTCCTAAATCTGATCGTAGAACCTCTTTACCTATATAGCTCTTAAACCCAAGACCAATTTATATGCAAAGGCTTGTACGTAACAGAAGAATGAACTGGTAGTTGATGAAGTGCGACTTCTCCACACTAATTCCATTTATTCGTGAAGAGTCATCTGTTCCCAAGACCAGATGGTAATTTATCTATCAATATTCTAAACATGACGTTTAAAACCACAATATTTCTGAGTATGAATAAATATTTAAACTAAAAAAATACTGACTCATTACTAGTTGCACCAATGCCTATGATAAATATCTTTGACACCAAAGGTGAATGAAAACAAATCAGACATCAGACTATAAAGAAATTTTTTCCGAAGGGAAGATAAACAATTGTCTTTTTTTTTCATTTTCAGTAGGTACCCGTCTAAATCGAACGGTAACGTACCTTCCGTTAGAATCTGTAAGATTCCGAAATACTTTTCAAACTAATTAAGGATGCTACATAATTTTAAATAACTGTTGATGGAATATAAATAATTAAATACCTACAGTCCTACATACCGTACCTATCTACTAATTATTTCTTCAGTATTCTAATGAAAATCTATAAGAATACCATATATATGTTTATATCACATTTTACATTTGAGAACATATATAATTGTATGTGTTCATACAAATCCCAATTTTTCATTACACTTTTAATTAATAACAATTAAGGTACAGATCAAGAGTTTTTTTACGTCACGTGACGGCATCAATTCGTGTTGAATGCTGTCGTGTACGTCATAAATTATTACTTAAGATAACTTTAAAAATAAATATAAATTACACACGTTATACATTATTCAAGTAATCACATTATGAAAAATAAAATATGGCCCTTCATTAGTTCAGTAATTAAATTAAACTAAATATCACTTAATTAGAATATTCATTCATATTTTCATTGTTCATGCTCTTTAAATGAAATAATTATTCTATTTTCACAGATGTATAAATTTTTTCCTCTACTTTTGTTGAAAAAGGAAACGATTTAGGACATTTATTTTCCATTTTATATTTTCTCCCAATTTTCGAAATGAAGTTAACGCAATTGTTTTTGTAGACCATTTTCCATAGCATTCACATTTTTTCATGTCGAGCAATGTGATTTTTATTTCTTATGTTTTTTCCATATGTTACCGATTTGAATTAAATTCCCATCTATTATAACTTTTAATTTCGAATAAATAATAAATATTTTATGCATCAATTCAATATCGTTCTGTAAGACCATAGGCCGGAAGTTTCCAGAAAGTTCTGCTGGATATTCTCTGAAAATATCATGGAAAGTATGTTGAATTAATTATTATGTATCCCATTATAAATCAATGTTAATAATCTGCAAACCAGTTTGAATTTCGGAGAATGGATTTTATACGATTAATTTGACACCATTTTTAAATGGTTGTAACTTTTCAATTAAAGGACTAGACATGTTTGAGTCTTGTTGCTCCAAGTCACAGACAGACAGATATAGCGTACAATATTATGCTAGAGTATTTTCCCGTTAAAATAACAAGTTTTCAAAAGTATTAATATTGGTGTCACTTAACCCGTTAAGTGCTTGTTCGTACATGTCAGTTTTCGGTTCGTTCCGTGCTAATTTTATCACTGAGAGGAGCCGGTACTGTGTGAATGTGTCCATTGAAATTAATCTAACGAAACATTTTTCCAGTTACACGGAACGAACACATCACGGATAAGAGCACTGTTGTGTGTGGAGAATCCTGGTTACATTTTTCATGTTAATAATCTATCCTAATAATACACGTCTTTTTTTTATCTATTTGTATTCAATAATGAACAAATTTTATTCATTCATCTCAAATTATTTCACCATTCTGCATGTATTTGTGAAATACAGTATATACATATACACATAAATTTTCTACCAAATTTAAGAAACGGACACCGAATATATGAATATATAAATAAACACACGACGGGCATTATTAAGATAAACAGATATCTTAGTAGTACATAATGTATTTATATATCCAATCCGTTTACTATTTTCTAGGATTTCAATCTTAACGGTAATTAATTTAGTGCGGTATTGAATGTCAAGTTTGATGAAACACATAGCATCACAGTATCAATATTCAACCATTTAGCCTTAAATCTCCAACACGTGTTGAATTCCTTCTAAATATTCTAAAGTGATTAAAGACTAAGTACACCCTCAAACGTTCATCAAAGCACTATAACATCATATGGCTTTATATCCTTTGAACGAGAAAGAAACGCAATATCAAGTTTCAAATGTCAGTCGGAGGTTATCGGACCAAAATGTTTCGATTTTAATTACTCGGTGACTGATTTGAAATGAACTTTAAGGAAGTTTTGAATAGATAAAATATTTTCCATCTAATTTCAGTAAAATGCAGTGTTTTCACTGTGATTTGCATATATATCTCACAGAAGTATTATATACTGACTGTTATAGAATTTTGATGATATCTTTTGAAAGTTTATTGTTCCTCAACTTATTGTGAAAAAGTATAAGTAAGTAACTATCTCAAAGGGGCAGTACACTCACTAACATGTTTCTAGTTTGTTACAGGAAATAGTAGGTAATACTTCAACTCATTTGAAATATGAACATTTGACGTGCTTTTTCATATCAATATAGTTTTAATTTATTGTATTTGTTTGAATTAAGATGATTAATTC
This sequence comes from Caprella mutica, assembly GCA_947561585.1. Classification (NCBI taxonomy): domain Eukaryota; kingdom Metazoa; phylum Arthropoda; class Malacostraca; order Amphipoda; family Caprellidae; genus Caprella; species Caprella mutica. The sequence continues at coordinate 92,500 of CANNZV010003359.1, forward strand.
AAGATACGTAATGATCTTAATTCCAATGCAAGATTACTTCAAATATGTATGCTTTTATACCTTGAATTTGATTTACAATATATTGTATTCATTCTATACCGTAATTAATTAACTTATAATAGTTGTACATAATCATTGTCAGTTGAAAAGACGGCACCACTTTTTTAATAAAACATATCTTAGAGTAGAGGATAGACTAATACTACATAATTAAATATTCAGAATCAGTTTAGGACCAATTTGCCGAAAGTTTATTTTCGACTTTACCATTGCGCGGCCGAATTCATTTTTTCTTTTTTTCTTTTAACGGCAGAGATATTTTAAAATACTGTAAAAGTTACAGAACAGCTTTTAAATTCTGAACATTTCTTTTAACGTAAAAGTCAAGAATACCAAAATAATTCTTCTCTGCAAAAAGATACGAATAATGTTCAACTATGGATGAAATCTTACTGTGAAGAGCATTTAAACAATATATCTATTTACAGTATATAACAATTATTAAAATTAGTAAATAATATCAAAAGATTTGGCCCGTTTAGGGTTAAGAATCACATCAGAATTGCCTTATTTTTGTCCAATATGTGTGTTTCTATTGAGGTGAAAATCTAAAAAAGAGGAAAATAATTTTACTCCACCACCAACTATTTCAAACGAAAGCCATTAATACCAAATCAGCATTACAATATACAATAAATAATCCACATTGTTTTCTCCGACTCCTGACAGTTGTCCAACAAACTTTTTTGATAAACAAGCAATGTGTTCCATTTAAACTGCCTAACATCACTTATTCATAGGAAAACATTGCGGCAAAATGGCAGAGCGGAGCTGTGGGAAATAATAAGCTGTAGTGTCCCTTTTACTGCCATTTTTGTTAGCAATAACTCTCATGCATAGCTAAACTGTCAAAAGCATGTCACTTATTCGAATAACTAAAAGTTCTCGTCGGCGCTCATGAGTGGGAATATTAAATGGTAGCAACTTACCAAATGGATGAGTCTCGCTAGCTTCTTGAAGCAGTGTTATGATGTTTTTCTGATAACCAAGATTGAATATATTTTCGTATCTGACTCCCAAATAGTTCGAAATAGCGAAGTCATCTTCATAAAAGAGCTAAGAAGTCGGTGGCGTGGAATTCCCTTGGTTCATATATCGGGGTTTGATGTACATGATCCCAGGAAATGACCGCCCATTGACATGTCCTGAGTAAGTGGCTTTCAGTTCGTACTCATTCTATTGAAAATGAACGAACGCGTATCTCATCTCGTTTATCTCTCTTTTTTCTCCAAACCGAAAAGTCCTGTCGGAAACCGTGGCATCCCAGACTAGGCCGTCAATTTCCTACGTAGGCAAATCCTTGGCTTCTGATTGATTTTGGATGTTTGGCTGTTGGATGGAAAAGTATCTGCGTGTTGACATATCGCAGAGGCTTTCCCGTGGAATCAGTCCTTGGTCACCATTGTTACTACAAACGAGAGGGAGGTGATTTGAAGTGCCTTCGCAAAATTGAATTGACATTGCACGTCCATCAGGCTAAAGTTTATGCACAAGAAATAGATTGGAAAATGTCTCGGTACAAATTGATCAGACATTTCTATGGACTATGGAACCTTTGAAATCACTGAGTATTTATTTAGTTTAAATTCGAGGGACCGGGTAACCAAACATTTTTTTCCTTACATAAAACATTGAATAGGAACTGACTATTTGTAAAGTTTTTGTTAATTCATTTTCAGCAAATAATTGAACGACTATAATAAGAAATCAATTTTGAGCTGCTTCATTTTACCTGTTTTAATATATATTTTTTTTAATCAACGACTCACCTATATGAACAACCTGTATATACCAAACAGTTCGAATTAGAGTAACTATTGAGTTTGTCCAGCTTTACTAATTTTAATTATCTTAATTCAGATCTCGAATTGTTACTTCATGAGTAAGTGATGATGTCACTCAGACTATATACAGTTATACACCTGTATTAATATTACAACGTATTTTCTATATATTTATATAAATAACTCTCTATGTCTCTATGTGGCACTGCCATTTGTATTTTCCTCTAAAACATCAAGCGGTGAAGAAGCGCAATAAAATACCCAGAATATGAGATGAGGAATTGCTTCCGAGTTCTCTTTGTTTTGGAGCTTTCCAAAAACTTCAGAATTCATATCTGCAAACAACAATATGGCGGATTGAGCGGAGATGGCAGGGTGTTTTGAAACTACCTGTACGCATCCTTTCATCCTCCCACAGAATCTTCTTTCGCAGTGAGGTCTTCAAGAGAAGAAACGAAGAGCGTCCGGACGTTGCCAGTCAGCACTATTTGGGTCAGCTCTCCAACTTTGACAATGGCCAAATGAGTGAAGTTACAGAAGCAGTGAAAGCTAATTTGTGCTGCTACTCAGAACTATTTAGAGGACATAAAACCCTTTCATAGATGAGCTACTCTGGGGGATTTTCAGGGTAACTTATCTTACTTCACCCACAATCCATTCAATATAGGTTATGATTTTGGGGACTAAATGTTAAAATAGGAGCATTTGAAATATTCTCTGGGCTATTTTTCATTTTTTCTTACGTCAGGCTTGAAATTTTAATACGAAAAACTTGAAATTTAATATGTCAGATTTTAAACTTTCTTACGTCTAAATAGAAATATTGAATCTGTTAGATTGTAAATTTATTCAGAATTCAATCCTTCCACCACGATTTTTTAACATTTCTATACTTTATATACTAAACATTATAATTTCAGTTAATATAAACCAGTTTATATATTTTTTACTCAAAAAGTGAATTAAAAGATGTGTTAAATCAATAACTAGAGGACAAACTTCTGTTCATATTAATATGTACAGATGAATCATAATATATATGTATATATTATCATAGATTAAACAGACATGTTCTCGAATATTATTTATTAATATATTATGATTAAAACGAACTCTAAATAATTAATTAGGAAATTCATCATTTTGTAATCATCATTTTTACTCATTTTAATTTTCTCCGAAAAAGCAGATAAGAAGAATTAAGAAAAAGATTAATCGGAAGCGAATTGAAGATTTGAGTATTTATCAACATCCTTCGAATAATATTTCATTTAAATTAAAAACCAAATAACTATCCATTAATTTTATGGTGGGGTATAAGATGATTATGATGGGATCCCACCCAATATAAAGGCTCCCACTCATTATATTCAATAATTAAACTTCTAATTAAATAATTTTGATTAACAATTAGATAATAATTAATGTGTGAGAATTACAAGGATTAGGCTTTATTTTTCATCATAATGGCGAGCCTATGAATAATTCGTATATAATTGTTTGTCAGAAATTAATTAAATAGACATGCCGCTTTATTTAGATATTTAATTAGGTCTCTGTGGTAATATTATCCACTATTTCATATGATAAATAGCTTATCAATTAAGTAACTCTATTTAATGCGATACTGTAACTACAAGTGAAATAGATTAAATAATTGCAGCAGCTGAATAAAACTCTTATAAAATCCTGCCCCAGTTTATTAATCAGACCGCCAGTTAGTGAGGGTAAGGCACGATTCCCTCATCCAATAAGACATGATTAGGTATTTTAATAAGAGAAAGACCTAAGAGAGTCGTATAAGAGCAGCCAACTCTTTACCAGGCCGCTCTTGCCAAGCATCCACACATTATTTCGAACCTTTATTACACTCTCCTCTTGAATACTCTGCCATTTTTATTAACCTTCAAAACGTAGGAGATTCCCTCCAAGATCTCTGTATTTAGGCAAATGCTGCCACATGGGTTTTCTTTACCGCTTTTGATGGCTGAAAAGTACACTCTACGGATATTGTGTTGGTGGAATAATTGAAAAGGACCTCCCTCTTCGAGATCTCTTTTTACTTCACAATGAATATTACAAGGGTAAGTTGTTTGCATAATTTGTTGTGTTTAGAGACATGTACTGTGGTGGAGATTTGCTCTCAGACTTGATAGGTCTCATCTGCAATAATGAGTTTTACACTAGAAAACTTAGGATGGTGGTATATAATTATGGTGGGGCCATAGAAGATTATGTGAGGTTCAATCTCTATCTTCAGTGGCCCACTAAAATATTCTAAGTTATATGTAGTTCCTATATTGTGCTATTTTCAACGTTACTTATTAAGGTAATTACAACTAATTGGCAGAGTTTAAGTTTCGTGATTCTGAAGTATCAATGGAAATCAACTAAACTTCTAATCATTATGAATTACTATAAATCACATATTAATGTATTTTCTTCTAGTAGTTACTTCATTAGATGATTTCATCCACCAGAATGAAGAGAAAATATAATAATTAACTACTCGATGATTGCAGGGAAGAGTTTTTTAAGTTTTTTGCAATCAACAACAACAAAAATTTAGTGGAGAATTGATGAGAGAAAAGTGAAAGGTATCTAGATACAGAGAGTAAAGGTATCAAGATACAGGGAGTAAAGGTATCTAGATACAGAGAGTAAAGGTATCTAGATACAGAGAGTAAAGGTATCTAGATACAGAGTGTAAAGGTATCTAGATACAGAGAGTAAAGGTATCTAGATACAGAGAGTAAAGGTATCTAGATACAGAGAGTAAAGGTATCTAGATACAGAGTGTAAAGGTATCTAGATACAGAGAGTAAAGGTATCTAGATACAGAGAGTAAAGGTATCTAGATACAGAGAGTAAAGGTATCTATAGATGCAGAGTGTAAAGGTATCTAGATACAGAGAGTAAAGGTATCTAGATACAGAGAGTAAAGGTATCTAGATACAGAGTGTAAAGGTATCTAGATACAGAGAGTAAAGGTATCTAGATACAGAGAGTAAAGGTATCTAGATACAGAGAGTAAAGGTATCTAGATACAGAGAGTAAAGGTATCTAGATACAGAGTGTAAAGGTATCTAGATACAGAGTGTAAAGGTATCTAGATACAGAGAGTAAAGGTATCTAGATACAGAGAGTAAAGGTATCTAGATACAGAGTGTAAAGGTATCTAGATACAGAGTGTAAAGGTATCTAGATACAGAGAGTAAAGGTATCTAGATACAGAGAGTAAAGGTATCTAGATACAGAGTGTAAAGGTATCTAGATACAGAGAGTAAAGGTATCTAGATACAGAGTGTAAAGGTATCTAGATACAGAGAGTAAAGGTATCTAGATACAGAGAGTAAAGGTATCTAGATACAGAGTGTAAAGGTATCTAGATACAGAGAGTAAAGGTATCTAGATACAGAGTGTAAAGGTATCTAGATACAGAGAGTAAAGGTATCTAGATACAGAGAGTAAAGGTATCTAGATACAGAGTGTAAAGGTATCTAGATACAGAGAGTTTGTACATTTATATATTATATTATAATATAAAATCATTACAGTGACACATGTAACTAATTCACTAAACCGCGGAGTGATTCAGTTACAGTTTTTTAAAGCAATTCGGAATATATTTTGTTGGTTCAGAAACATTTTTTTATACCAAAAAATTGTGAAAGAACAATCCCCATCTATGAGAAGTAAAGTCAATCCTCATCTATGAGAAGTAAACCTAAATCATTATAATGAGCTATTAATATGTATTAGCAATAATAAATGAATTGAAACTCATGATTATTTCATTAGAAATCAGTTATTAATAATCACACTCTACTTTTGATAGATCTAATTCACGAAAGAGTTTATATTGTGCAGCAATATAATACTACAATTCTTATCTGATATTGTCATATATTACAGTATTGTAACTGGATTGGACAATAGAACGCTAATTGGACAATATTGACATGAAATTCAATTGATATTTTATAGTGTGTAGGTGGTTATTTAGTGTAGCTATAATATAACTTACAGTTTAGGTACCTAAAAGTTTGTATGGTGATAATATTCAATGGATGGAATGAACTGTATATATATTACATTGAATTAACTCTCTATAATTAAACTGTTTGACCGACTGACAAGTTAAGTTTGTTGATTAGACCAATACCTATTTATTGATTTCCCAATTCTATGGAATTTACACGGGGTCCAGCTAGTACTCAATATTTGATTTAGGCTAGTCAATGAATAGAAATCAATATTTATATCAGTAAGTAAATTGATATTATTATTCATATCAATAAATAAATTAACTGTCAGTATTTTTCTAGTAATATTTAATATTAAAATTTTAACCGGTAATTAAAATGTATGTGAATATTGACATCAGTGAATAAAATGGATATGAAATAATTAGTAAATAAAGTGAATGTGAAAATATTTAGTATTTATACCAAGTAATGAAATGGATGGCAATATTTAGACCAAGTAATAAAATAGATGTCAATATTTAGACCAAGTAATAAAATAGATGGCAATATTTAGACCAAGTAATAAAATGGATGGCAATATTTAGACCAAGTAATAAAATGGATGGCAATATTTAGACCAAGTAATGAAATGGATGGCAATATTCAGACCAAGTAATAAAATGGATGGCAATATTCAGACCAATTAATGAAATGGATGGCAATATTTAGACCAAGTAATGAAATGGATGACAATATTTAGACCAAGTAATAAAATGGATGACAATATTTAGACCAAGTAATGAAATGGATGGCAATATTCAGACCAAGTAATAAAATGGATGGCAATATTCAGACCAATTAATGAAATGGATGGCAATATTTAGACCAAGTAATGAAATAGATGTCAATATTTAGACCAAAAAATAAAATGGATGGCAATATTTAGACCAAGTAATAAAATGGATGGCAATATTTAGACCAAGAAATAAAATGGATGGCAATATTTAGACCAAGAATTAAAATGGATGGCACTATTTAGACCAAGAAATAAAATGGATGGCAATATTTAGACCAAGAAATAAAATGGATGGCAATATTTAGACCAAGAAATAAAATGGATTGCAATATTTAGACCAAGAATTAAAATGGATGGCAATATTTATTTAGACCAAGAAATAAAATAGATGACAATATTTAGACCAAGAATTAAAATGGATGGCAATATTTAGACCAAGAAATAAAAAGGATGGCAATATTTAGACCAAGAAATAAAATGGATGGCAATATTTGTATCAGGAAATGAAATGGAGTCCAATATTTAGGCAAGCAAATATTCCTCCAATGATTGTTTTGTTCGTTTCATTTAAGATCCAATGCATTTTGTGCCGATTGAACCGGTTTGATTTGGATTAGGCATATATTGACATTCAATTAGAAAAGTAATACTATTTTATGGACTGTAATGGGATCGAGACTTGTTAAAGCAGATGAGTTATCTCAGATGCCTGATTATCACCTTTCTATCACCACAATATTTAGTAAAGATGGGTAAATTCTAAAGGTTATCCGTTACATTGAACAGTTGTTTGGATAAAATGAGATTATGAAAACACATTTCGTAATAATAATTCATAAACCTCTTCAATATTGAACACTGAACTGACTTTAAAAGATTCACATTAACTTTAATTCAATTTGTATGTTCCAATGATTGTGGCATGTCTAAATACCTACATTCTTATTTTCTATTGTTTCTTTATCTAAAATAACTACATCGTTATGTTCTAGTGTTTTTCCATCTAAAATAGCTACATTCTTATTTTCTATTGGCTACATCCTAACTCATTCACTTCACTGGTGTTCACTATATAGAGGTACTGTAACTAGGAAATTTCTTGCTTACATGACCTATCTCGGAACAGAAAATAATTAAAGTTTAAAAGAATAATAGTATTTATTCATGAAAAGAATATTGTTCTATTAAAAATATTTATTTTTCATAACGAGAACATTTTTTCATGTAAGGAATTTTCTTTATTTTAAATATGCTCAAGACTATATTTTTATACAAAACGCATATTGTCACAACCCTAGTTATTACAGTAGCAAGGGTCTTTAAATTTAGTTAATGCAGTATAAACTCTGAAAAAAAATGGCAAACAAGATAATTGTCTTGGGCCCAATTGTCTTGGGGCCCAATCATCCGAGGCCCAATTGTTGTGGGGCCCAAATGTCCTGAGGAAAATTGTTGGTGGGCCCATTTGTCTGTCTTGGGCCCAATAATTGTCGGCGGGCCCATTTGTCTTGGCCCAACTGTCTTGAGCCCATTTGTCGGTCCACGGGTGCATTCAAGTGTCGACAAATATAATTTAATGTTATTATCAAATGATGTATAACAGCACTTTTTTAATAATGTACATTAAAGTGATGCTAAATATCCTCCTCTCTCTCCCATAATTTTGCGGAGACGAAGGATCACCTGATAACATGCTGCTAGAACAAATTCACAGTCCCATGATTCAGTTAATTTAGCTTCAGGGCAACCATACTTGAATAGGAAACAGCGCAGGTTTTCTGCTCCAAGTTAGATCCTATCTCAAAGTACATTGGATTCTAATTAAGGGAAAATCAAGGTCATAATTCGATTGGCCAAAACGATTTGAACCGGTTTCTTACCAGTAGTGGACCAATATGCTATTAGGAATTTTCGCCGCAAAAACATTTGCCCTAGGAAATTTTGCCGCAAGAAAATTCGCCATAAGGAATTTTCGCCGTAAGGAACTTTTTGTTTTTTAACCTTGGCTAGACAAATAAGCCAGACAAATAAAGTGATCACCACAATAATTGCTAGGGTCCTTTTCCAACCCCTGTTACCAAGGATACTTATAATAGGTTAACAGGACTCATGACTTCAAACAATAACACTTTCATAAAAAAGAGAAAGCAGACTACTTATATATGAATAGGGCCTTTAGCCTGATTTCAATTTTATTTTAGTTTAATTTAAGTAGTGGTTTAACGTCTGCTTCGGATTTAAAGGCCATGTCGCTGTTGTCAGAAGGAAATTAAGTTCAGGGACTGGAAGAAACAGTAAGAAAGGAAAGTGGCTTCGTGAACAAAGTCAAGTACCACCGTTGGTGACATTGCTCATGATTGCAGAAAAGCTACTTCGTGAATACAGTCCATTACCATGGAATGAGACTAAAAGGGACACAAGCACCAGTAGCTGCTCTCACTGATGAAAGAGGAAAATGAAGAGGTGATAGTAAATGAAGCATACAAGCTTAATACAAAAATCTAAGACCTCTTAGTTGAAGAGCATATCCCTAGCGCTATTTTCTAAAACTGAAAGTAGCGTTATAAAAATTATAAGCCTGGTAAAAAGGAAAAAAAGACAATTCAATTTTATTAGATGGACAATGAAACATAACTCAAGTTGATCAATGATCAAGTAGTTGCATTTGGTTGAACATGTTGGCCAAGTGATTATTTTTTATCATTAAAATAAAATTCTAACGGTGAAAATTGCTTTCAGTGAAAATACCATACGGCTATTTTTCTCGCGGCAAAATTTACGAACACGGACAATTATGACTGTGTGAGAAGTTGTTCCATCCTGCTGAAGCGTATTTTTTTCATTTCCAGTGACTCACATCACCAAAGTAACAACTTTATCCTTTAACATCTTCAGATAAACATGATGGTCATTTTCACAGCACCATCAATGAAAATCAAGGGTTTTTTGAGACCTATGGTGTTACCAAACCATTGTTGAAACAGATTATTGCTTCCTGAATGAAGTTCAAAATTCAAGAGGCACTGAGTCTTTGGATTCAATCCATCTCTGATAATTTTGGTTGTTGTGAAGGGCTTTTCACGGAGAAAACATTCTCTTCTGTCCAGAGAACTTGTGGCTGCGTGCCGTCAATGAGCTCACTTAGAAGCTTCTTCGATCTTTTGAATTGTTTCTTCTTTGTGACTACAGATATAATTTGTCGCTTGGTAATTTTGTTGGGCTTGAACCAAAGATCTTACCCAGCACTCTCCTGTGATTGAACTGCTTACATGTGGCTTAGCAAGTTCTATAGTGATTCTTCCATGGTTTCATTTCAATTTTTCTCAGATGTTATTTATTGTTCTTAAAGACCTATCTGAGGTGCTCATGTCCTTTAGTAAGCAGATACCAGTCTCTCTGAACCATTTTACCGAACGAACAGCTCGCATGTTCCTTTCATGTCCCTAAAAAAATCAGAGGCTGACAGTCCCTTTCGGCAATGCATTTTGATAATATCATTAAAAGTCTCCAACATCAATTTTCTGCGAAATTAATAAATTATTAGTAATCGCAATCTAGGACGAAAACACTTTAAATCTGTAATATAAACTGGTTATTCAGTAGTCAGGAAAAGCTTGTAAATTTAATTAAAATTTGGCTGATCCTTCATGTATTATTAACATTGAAAATTTCAATGAAGTTATACCAAAAAGTTTAGTATTTACAGTTATTGTAGTTAAAATTTCAAAAAAATGATTTTACAAATTACTTAAAATTGATAGGTAATTTTTAAATTTAATCATGATGCTCTCTAATTAGTTATAATTGATTACACATCCACTAAACGATTATTTAATTGGTAGTTTATCTTCATCTACTCCATTACCCAAAGAGAAAATTATGGTGGGGCCATAGAATATTAAGATGGGATTACATTTAATTTTCTTTTCCCCACAATAACTTTCTTTCTGGGTAGTTATTAATGCATAGTTTCCAATTTGTCAGATTTAGAGTTATTGGGGGAAAAATGGAAAGATTCAGAAAATATTCCTTCTAATATTATCAGTTCAAAGGTCAAGATCAAGGTCATTTATAACTCAAAAGTTATTCAACAAAATTGCCTGAAATTGGTGGGACGATTGGTCATTATCCTGAAACAATTTGATTAGATTTTGGGATCAAACAGGTAAAGGTAATTTATAACTCTAAGGCAAATTATTGAATGATCGACGCTATATGCAGTGGCGAAGGTATGCACTCTACGAGTGCACGTCATCTTTTTAAGAGTGCTTTCTAAGTGCACTGAAATGCTGAAACACTATATAAAGTGCATCGCACTGAAATACTTTAAAAATACTGAAACAAATAGGTATATATATTATGCAGTATGATGCATTTAAGTGTCACGTTCTTTTGACCATCCATGGAATAGTATTCGAATGTTTTTTTTTCGTAGTAACGTCACCAATCTTTTGGCAGGTTGTTGACATAACTCTTCAAATTACCAAATGGCTGCTGTTCGCTGCATGCTCATATGACTTTTGCTTTCGGTGCAAATATCTTGTCGCTATTTTTCCACTTCGCCACCATTGAACTCCAGCCGATGATTCAATTTCCTGGTGCTCGAACTTTTTCGAAATTTTCCCCGTGAACAAACTCAGCATTTTTGTTGCTGAAATACCCGATATTGAAAGAACCCGATATTACCATTATTATTAAAGAACTACCCAAGAAGATATTATGAATGTGTAAAATCATGGAGCTAAATTAAAACAATTTTGAATTTTACAGGTAGGAATTTTCAGAATAATTTGTTATCAATATTACACTTCACACAACATCAGTACGCTAGTATTGTTGGACAAAACCCATTTTGAGCAGTCTATATAGAAAATGAAAATCACCATTTTTATAAGTTTTCCTTATTATATATAGTTATTTCTTATCTTTATAATTAGAGCATATGTACTGAATGATTTGAAAATTTAATTAGTTATTTGATAAATAAATAATAAATTTTGATTTATTTAATCGCTTATAATTAAAACTGCCACTTACAAAAAACAAAAATGAAATACTAATTAACAATTTTTCACATAATATTAGAAAGTCTTTTTCAAATAAACTATTAAATAACCAGAGGCTATTTGTACCATCCAGAGGCTATTTTGTACCATCCAGAGGCTATTTTGTACCATCCAGAGGCTATTTTGTACCATCCAGAGGCTATTTGTACCATCCAGAGGCTATTTTGTACCATCCAGAGACTATTTTGTACCATCCAGAGGCTATTTGTACCATCCAGAGGCTATTTTGTACCATCCAGAGGCTATTTGTACCATCCAGAGGCTATTTTGTACCATCTAGAGGCTATTTGTACCATCCAGAGGCTATTTTGTACCATCCAGAGGCTATTTTGTACCATCCAGAGGCTATTTTGTACCATCCAGAGGCTATTTTGTACCATCCAGAGGCTATTTTGTACCATCCAGAGGCTATTTTGCACCATCCAGAGGCTATTTTGTACCATCCAGAGGCTATTATGTACCATCCAGTTGCTATTTTGCACCATCCAGAGGCTATTTTGTACCATCCAGAGGCTATTTGTACCATACAGAGGCTATTTTGCACCATCCAGAGGCTATTTTGCACCATCCAGAGGCTATTTTGTACCATCCAGAGGCTATTTGTACCATCCAGAGGCTATTTTGTACCATCCAGAGGCTATTTTGCACCATCCAGAGGCTATTTTGCACCATCCAGAGGCTATTTTGTACCATCCAGAGGCTATTTGTACCATCCAGAGGCTATTTTGTACCATCCAGAGGCTATTTGTACCATCCAGAGGCTATTTGTACCATCCAGAGGCTATTATGTACCATCCAGAGGCTATTTTGCACCATCCAGAGGCTATTTTGCACCATCCAGAGGCTATTTTGTACCATCCAGAGGCTATTTGTACCATACAGAGGCTATTTTGTACCATCCAGAGGCTATTTGTACCATCCAGAGGCTATTTTGTACCATCCAGAGGCTATTTTGTACCATCCAGAGGCTATTTGTACCATCCAGAGGCTATTTTGTACCATCTAGAGGCTATTTGTACCACACACAGGCTATTTGTACCATCCAGAGGCTATTTTATATCATCCAGAGGCTATTTGTACCATCCAGAGGCTATTTTGTACCATCCAGAGGCTATTTTGTACCATCCAGAGGCTCTTTGTACCATCCAGAGGCTATTTTGTACCATCCAGAGGCTATTTTGTACCATCCAGAGGTTATTTGTACCATTCAGAGGCTATTTGTACCATCCAGAGGCTATTTTGTACCATCCAGAGGCTATTTTGTACCATCCAGAGACTATTTTGTACCATCCAGAGGCTATTTTGTACCATCCAGAGGCTCTTTGTACCATCCAGAGGCTATTTTGTACCATCCAGAGGCTATTTTGTACCATCCAGAGGCTCTTTGTACCATCCAGAGGCTATTTTGTACCATCCAGAGGCTATTTTGTACCATCCAGAGACTATTTTGTACCATCCAGAGACTATTTTGTACCATCCAGAGGCTATTTTGTACCATCCAGAGGCTCTTTGTACCATCCAGAGGCTATTTTGTACCATCCAGAGGCTATTTTGTACCATCCAGAGGCTCTTTGTACCATCCAGAGGCTATTTTGTACCATCCAGAGGCTATTTTGTACCATCCAGAGGCTATTTTTTACCATCCAGAGGCTATTTTGTACCATCCAGAGGCTCTTTGTACCATCCAGAGGCTATTTTGTACCATCCAGAGGCTATTTTGTACCATCCAGAGGCTAGTTTGTACCATCCAGAGGCTATTTTGCACCATCCAGAGGCTATTTTGCACCATCCAGAGGCTATTTTGTACCATCCAGAGGCTATTTGTACCATCCAGAGGCTATTTTGTACCATCCAGAGGCTATTTTGCACCATCCAGAGG
>CANNZV010003360.1:0-65668 GCA_947561585.1 Caprella mutica
GTGATGATGTACTATCAGAGAAAAGAGTCACTCACTATGATGATGTACTATCAGAGAAAAGAGTAACTGTGATGATGTACTATCAGAGAAAAGAGTCACTGTGATGATGTACTATCAGAGAAAAGAGTCACTGTGATATGTACTATCAGAGAAAAGAGTCACTGTGATGATGTACTATCAGAGAAAAGAGTCACTGTGATGATGTACTATCAGAGAAAAGAGTCACTGTGATGATGTACTATCAGAGAAAAGAGTCACTGTGATGATGTACTATCAGAGAAAAGAGTCACTGTGATGATGTACTATCAGAGAAAAGAGTCACTGTGATGATGTACTATCAGAGAAAAGAGTCACTGTGATAATGTACTAACAGAGAAAAGAGTCACTGTGATGATGTACTATCAGAGAAAAGAGTCACTGTGATGATGTACTATCAGAGAAAAGAGTCACTGTGATGATGTACTATCAGAGAAAAGAGTCACTGTGATGATGTACTATCAGAGAAAAGAGTCACTGTGATGATGTACTAACAGAGAAAAGAGTCACTGTGATGATGTACTATCTGAGAAAAGAGTCACTGTGATGATGTACTATCAGAGAAAAGAGTCACTGTGATGATGTACTATCAGAGAAAAGAGTCACTGTGATGATGTACTATCAGAGAAAAGAGTCACTGTGATGATGTACTAACAGAGAAAAGAGTCACTGTGATGATGTATTATCTGAGAAAAGAGTCACTGTGATGATGTACTATCAGAGAAAAGAGTCACTGTGATGATGTACTATCAGAGAAAAGAGTCACTGTGATGATGTACTATCGGAGAAAAGAGTCACTGTGATGATGCACTATCAGAGAAAAGACTCACTGTCATTTTCTCCCTCATCTCATATTTCTTCCACCTCTTCCTTTTCCTCTTCTTTCCTCAGGCAGTTCTCTGATTGAAAAAAAAAACTATTTCTCGGAGATTTTCGAAGCGTGAAAAGTCGCTGGAGATCAGAATGCTATTTTCTCTCTCAAAGGAGAAGATAGGATGACATTTAAACTTACAAACATTCTTCCAGAAACAAACGACGGAGTGAGGCTCCTTTTTTGGGGCTTTTGTTGATTGCAGCGGGTTTGACTTTTCTAATTTCTTACCGAGAATTGGAGTGAATGAAGTGGAAAATTTGTCTCTGGGCTAAATACTCAATTACCGGATGCGATCTTCTTACCGAGTTATTTACAAGTGAATTTCTTTCCAAAAATAGAATCATTTTTGATGAAATGTGTCATTATGTAAATGGAAGTTTTTGTCCATACAAATAATGTAACATAATAATCATATGGCACATAATCAATTACTAGTTTTTATAATATGTGTACTATGTTCATGATATGCAGGTGATATTTTCAATATTTAATAAAATCACATGAATTTCAAGTTATCGTAGTGTTCTACATCTTATAT
Source organism: Caprella mutica (assembly GCA_947561585.1). Classification (NCBI taxonomy): domain Eukaryota; kingdom Metazoa; phylum Arthropoda; class Malacostraca; order Amphipoda; family Caprellidae; genus Caprella; species Caprella mutica. The sequence continues at coordinate 1,449 of CANNZV010003360.1, forward strand.
CATTTAAAAAGAAAATATAATAACATCTATTTCTTCTCATATGATCGAAGATGTGAAACTCTCCGATAACTCAGAACATACCCTACCTAGATTTTTAACTTAAAAACCTGATCAATCATCTAATTTTTCTTTCAATTTCAGCACCATTGGTGAATGTACCCGCAATGGCGTATGTCCATCCACACTAAGCGAGCCATTCTTGAAGTCAAACCTACGTTCATCGTCCACACCTTACAGTGCACTCAGTCATCTTCTTCATGCTCAGAACAGTGAGGGGGTGACAGAGAATGTCTCCCATAGAGCCCCCAGACAAGGATCACTCTCACCCCTCCTGTCCCAGACTGGTCTGCCCAAACAGTTGCCCACCGGATGCGCCTACATTCACTCTCATGTTCTGGTGAGTTATTTTCAAGCTCAAAATCTCACTACCGACTGAGAGATGAAGTAAAAACTATCTAATAAACCATTTTTCTACTCATTTATATTCCGGTATCTAGTTTTTATTAGACTTAGCTTTTATTTCCAGTAAAAAGTCCACCTGCTATTCATTTATAATAGGTATCTCTACCTAGTGCAGTTTATTTTCTGTTTATGATCACCTGTAGAATCCGCACCCCAGTTCAGTTTTGGGGGGCGGATTGAACAGGAGTAAATTCTTGGGGTGCAGTTTTATATACCGAAGTAAAATTTTGTATTTCCAGTACCTGGCGCCTTGCTGTACGAACGCTGGGAAAAATCTTGCTCCCGCAACGTCTGATTTCTTCGTTTCAAAAAATGTTCTCGACGCCAAACCGTCGGCTGCTTTCTACAAGTCTAACGATGGTCTTTTGGACCGAAGTCACCTGATGAGTAGACCTTTGTTACCTGATGATGACAACATTGATGACGTCACTGGTGCCAAGAGAAGGTGACTATCTAGGTTGAGACTCTGCAATCCTCTCCGATTGATATGACCATCTTAAATTGCAGTTAAACATTAGAAATCAATGTAACGATCCTTGCATAGAAACTAAAAAATGAATATGGTCTTTCAAAATTCTAGGGTTGTGACAATATGCTTTTAAAATCAAAGATCCTGTAGAAATTATAGATGGAGAAAATTAAAAGAGTATTGAATGGTTCTACCCTAGCGGGGTATAGTATTCGATACCATTTCATTTCATCTATGACATTAAGACATATTGTCACAATCCAAATCATTATGAAACGTACTGTGGATTATTTGTCAATGATAGTTTAGATTTTGTTATGTATGAATTGGAGAGTTGTATTATACCTTATCAGTGAAGGAGGTGGCAAAACTAACACCCTATTCTGGATGAATTGGAACCATCCCACTATCCCTCCCCTGCCCACGCACCCCCCTTCCCATACCGACAAACCTTGGTGGACTACCAGCAATGGGGAGTCAAAGGAACAGAAGAAGCGCACTACTACTCCTAGCACTACTACCTGGTGGGCCCAAACTACTACTACTAGACCACCAACATCCTATACCACTCCTAGTATCAGTAGGAGCACCTGGTGGTCTCAGACTACTACTCCTAGACCTGCAACCACTACTACTAGAGGTATGTGACTAGTTGACTAGTCGATATAGTGACCAGAAGACCAATTTATGGTGGGGACATGCCAAGATTAAAAAGGGAGCAATTTAATATTATGTGGCCAAATCATATTCCTATTTTATCCTATTATATTCTCAAAATTTAAATAGTTCCAAGATATTTGACGGGTCCATTTTCTTGGTCATATAAGAAAAGAGAAATATAATTTAAAATATTAACTATTTATTTCAATTAGTTAATTAAATTAAAGTAACCTGTTATAATAATTAGGATTTAATCGAACGAACAATTATCTATTTTCTTTTACCCCAGGGACCACTGTTTCCACCGGCGGTTCCTCCTCTAAAAGAGGCTCCTTCCAAGCTTCTTGCTCCTCCGCCATGACCTACCGATCCCCCCTCCAGGTTGATTCCTTTCCTCCTGAGATAGACATGGAGGGAAGTGCTCCTGAAGTGAAGTGAGTGAAGCTGCTATACTTAGTAGCGAACTTCAAATTGTTTCTAGTTATATTCTACGCACCTAAATTCAGTAACTTTATGTTCTAGGTATATTCTAAATAGCTAAATTCAGTAAATAGACAATTTGACACAATCGAAACCTACAGAGCGGCAAACCCTCTCAGAGCTCCAACTGGACCGCTAACCTAACCTTTGGTGAATAGTATATGTAGTATTTACAGGGTGAGATTTTTAACGTGGTGGAATATACCGGCCACCTTGGAAAAGTATTTCAACATCCAAATATTACTGGTTAATTGTTGTTAGGACATTTATATGCTTCGTAAATTCACACTTCGCATTTATACTACATTCAATATCGCATTGTTGTGACACTTAAGTAGGCTCAAAGTACTTGAAAGTGGCTATTGACTTATCATGATTCGGAAATTTCTATATGAGTAATTCATGACCCACCTTACTCATCTCACTTGAATCTCTTTCTTTAAATAGTTAATTATTCTCTTTTCTACCAGAGTGATTGACTACGATGAAGACCCTAGGCTCCACTTCAACCCTTGGGGCGCTGCAAAGGGGATGGACCTCTTTGACGAGAACAGTGAGTGAAAAGAAGTAGTGGTCTATGTGGTTGGGAGTAGTTGTCTATATAGTGGACTAAGTAATGGGGTATTACTTTATTAGTTAACCATTAAGAGTTTTAGAAGATATGATTAAATCTTTTATATGATAGTTTCACTATACTTTTTATCCTATATTGCCCCTAATTCTCCTTATTATTTCCCCCAGAATCTCCCCGCTCCTCTATGATGTACAACGCTTCCCCCAATGATGACTTCAGAGTAGTGGGGGGCAGCACCGCCACCCCCCACTCGTTCCCTTGGCTGGTAAGGGGGGGGGGAGGGGTTATTTTAGTTTTAGTGTCCTTCCATTAAATTAAAATGACTTGCAATTTATAAACTGTATTGAGAAAAACTCCAAATACTTAAAATAAGCAAAAATATCTTGGTACACAAATTTCCCCTAATTTTACCTCAATTATCCCACAATGTCCCCTCTTCCCTCGTTTTTTCCCCCTCTTTTACCCATTAATTTCCCCCATTTCCCCAGGCTGTTCTGTTCAATGGGCGTAAGCAGTTTTGCGGAGGTTCACTCATTGACGAGATGCATATTCTGACAGCCGCACACTGCATCGCGAGGTGGGTAGTAGTCTAGTTTATTATTTCAGGAATTCTAGTTTATTTAGGGAATTTATTATATTTTTGGATATGTTTTTTTTCTTTTAATTTTTGCAAATATAGTTTTCTATCATTTAATTATTGTCGCTCAATTGAAGGAGGTTTAATTCATTTGAGTACATAATTACGAATAGTCAACTAAAAAGGGGAACTGTGTTTAGAATCACTTGCACGGATATTACAGTTGCGATGATGACACATAGCGGTAGATTTTCATTCACATCTTATCTTATCTTAATATCTATACTAAATAAGAGCCGCGTGCGTCTGTCCGTGTGTCACAAAATGGGTTAAACAGTCATTCTATCAACAGCGCCTCATAAAGTTGGTGTAAATAAAAAAATCAAAGAAACAGTAATAGGGAAGGAAAACTAATAATTTGCTGCAGTATCATTGATACGGAGGTCACATGAAAATTATTAATTGAAAATGTAAGAGTTTTGATTCTTAAGAGAAAAAATATAATTTTTGATAAATTAAATATATTGTATGTATGCATTTGAATATAATCTTAAGCTCATTACACTAATTGAACTCTCACTGATTGAACAACAGGTACTGTACTAGTTGTTATAATAGATGGTACATGTTTTTGTTTACCACCCCAGAGGCAACTGATCTTAACTAATATGCTGAATCAGATTTTTCTAGCCACTGACTCTAAAATAGTCAACTACTGAACACTATGCATATGCTGTACATTTTCAGGTCTTATATACTCTAGGTTTCCCTTCGCAACATTTCAAATTAACTAGTTACATCTCTAGCAACATGGAACAAGACCTTACCAGACTATAATAAAATTGCCTATAGTCTGAACATAGTCTTTAAGTACTAATTGTCTGTTCAGTACACAGGTGTAGATAAGTGTTCATTAATTATTATCAAAATAATTTCTAAGCTTTCTTCTGCACATCAATAAATCTATTATTTGTTCATCTTAAAGATACACCAGGCTAATTACTTCACAACTTATTTCAGTGCCTGTGATTCTCTAAAATAGTTTTAGCTAATTTTAGCTTCATCACTATAATATTTTAATTGTTTTAACATTTAAGATGACTTGGATGGTTCTCGGAAAATTTGGTTTCGGAAACTCGGTCTCAGTTTAAAATGGCGTTATTAAAGAACAATGATAGAAAAAGTTGATAGTACTGAAATGTGTAGTTTATTTATTAAAAGCGGATAACATCATTAACCGTTGTAAAATGAAACGTAACATTAATAATTTGAATTGTTTTGACATTTATTTGACATGAGATTAGTGCGGAAATTCGGTCTCGCAATATTATGTCTGAAGTAAAAATAAAAATTATGAATTAGAAAATACTTGGATACCTCGATATTATTTTTGTGTTGATTTTGTGCACTATTTGAGTTCTTTCATATTTGAGTATTTATTATAAGTTTAGATGTCCAATCGGGCAAGTTACGAATTATCGGTCAGTATACTACCACTTTGGTCATATAAGAAAAAATATATAACTTTTTTTTTACTATTGCACAGTGCTATCTAATAATTCTTCAAACCCTGGTTATTAGATAGCACTGTTAAATTATAATTTTTATATTGTTTTTTCTTATACTTCCGAAGGTGTAGTACTGACCGATAATTCGTAACTTACCCTATTCATCAAAGAAATTTTAGTGAACAAACAATATTTTTTTTAATTTGCCATACTAACCTCATCTAAAACATCTTAAAGGTGGTCACAAATTAAAACTTTCTGTACATACAAATTAATGGAAAGTAGCATTAACTGCATTATATATAATTTAGAAATGCCTTCAAACTTTAAAAAGTAAATAAAATATTAGGAGTAATATCCATAGACTTTTCTTTTGATAAAACGTTAAAGTTGATAAAAATCTTAGAGGATTTTTATTTTAAATAAGAGTAAATAAATGCAATTAAGAAATAATAATTTAAATGACAATTCAAACATTTTTGAATTATCAATAGGTAAGAAATTGTAGAATTAAATCCATATATCGTGTTCAGTTTTATAAGCATTGGATGCTATGAAATGGAAACTTTTTATTTGTTTGGATAAAAATAGGAACAGGTATCTAAAAAACTGACCGATAATTTAGAATTTAACCTAATGATTGTTTTTAAATCTTTTATTTCATTTTATTGCATCGCACTTTCCTTTGCTTAACTTCAACTTTCACTCATTGCGTAATTTAAAATAATCTCCAACGTTACTCACATCCATTGGAAATGGTGAGAAAAATACTCGATATAATATGCAAGTAGCGTAAGTTCCGATTTATTGGTTGGTTTCACATCTTCGATCGTATAATAAATAGTAAGTAATAGTTATAATTACGAGTTAAATGATACATACTCTTTGTCCTTTTGATCGTAATGGTGGAACTGACCGATATCTTAGAACTTACCCCATCTACTAGCTCTACCAAAGTAAGTTAAATATTCGAAGTATTCTCCGTAGACTTTATTCAGTTGCTGCAATAGAATATCACAAGCTATGTTATGCAGAGTTGATGTTGTGAATAGGTATTCTTTAGTGCTATGTACACATATGAAATACGTTAGCTACTTTTAAACAGAATACCATTTTATATTTAAATCGAGAGTGTTCTTTTTCTTTTGATCCAATCATTCATTTTATTTTATAAATTCAATCAAGTGATTCCCGTCACAATATTGAGGAGTTTTAATTACTTTTATTTGCTAAACTGAAATTAAATGCGTTGTATATTTCAATTTATTTCATTGATGAAATTTGCAAAATAGATTAAGTGGCTGAATTAATTTATATATTCGGAATTTGAAATAACTAGAGCTAGTGTATAATTATTCTAATATTGCTTTAATATTTATTTTCATTTACTATCACCTCTTCATTTTCCTCTTCCATATGTGAGTGCAGCCACCGGTGCTTGTGTCTCTTTTCCTCTAATTTCTTGGTTAATGACTGCATTCACGGAGTAGCTTTTCTGCATTCATGAGCATTGTCACTGACTGGTGGTAGGTGACATTACTCACGTAGTCACTTTCCTTTCAAAGTCCTTTGTACTTATTTCCCTTTTATTTCGTCAACACTCAGCTTTCAATTTATACGCAGACGTTAACCCCCTATTTGGTCAATCAATTAATCAGAGTATTTTAGCGTCAGCGTCAACACAGTCACCGTAACCTTTACGCTAAAATAAACACCTTCGCGATGGATGAGAGAAGAGCAATCTATTAGTGAAGACCAAATCATTGGTAAAAAAAATATCATAAGAAATCATCAGGGGTAAATTACGAATTGTCGGTCGGTTTCACATCTTTGGTCATGTAAGGAAAAATAATATAATAAAATGTATTATATTTCTTATTATAATGTTTATCCATGATACCAGCACGTATCATGGATACCAATTAAATTCAATAATTTAGTACATCTTTTTTATATATGACCGAAGATGTAGAACTGACCGATAATCCGTAACTTAGTACATATGTCACAATATTTTACTAACATTGCAAGGTCTTGTTTGTAGAAGGCCTTGCTTGTATATCAATATAAAAACGCCCTTCTGCCCGACACAATACACAGTGCAGTGTTTAAGGCTTGGAGTGGGCAGTAGGGGGTGTTTCTTTATCGACTGCATATTACCATACAGATGAAAGCATTAATTAACGCTTTGGGTGGTACAGTCCCTAATGAGAGTGCAGTGCGGTGTTCAAGATAAGCAAATGGAGCCAACTGATAAGGTGATAACGACTGTATAACATTCCGAGGGTTGCGATAAGGAAACTAGGTCACATAAATACGGATGTAAATATGAAGGCAAACTTAAGCACCATAGATTACTCGGAAACTTTATTACTTTAGATTATTCTAATATAATATTATTATATAAACTCCATAAAGGAAACTAGATCACATTAATAGGGGATATGAATATCTAGGGGAAACTTATTATGCTCTCTTTCTTTATTAATTAATATTTTACTGTTGTTGGGGAAGTCCTTAGTACGCCATGGAAGATTAAGAGAGAATCCATCTTAATCTTCTATGGCCCCACCATAACTTACCCCTCTTAATCTCCTATGGCCCCACCATAACTTACCCCTCTTAATCTTCTCATGCCCTCATCAACTTACCCCTCCTAATCTTCGATAGCCCACCATAAGTCTATCTCTTAATCTTCTATGGCCCCACCATAACTTACCCCTCTTAATCTCCAATTCCCCTCTACAACTTACCCCTCTTAATCTTCTATAGCCCACCATAAGTCTCTCTCTTAATCTTCTATAGCCCACCATAAGTCTATCTCTTAATCTTCTATGGCCCCACCATAACTTATCCCTCTTAATCTTCTATGGCCCCACCATAACTTACCCCTCTTAATCTCCAATTCCCCTCTACAACTTACCCCTCCTAATCTTCTATAGCCCACCATAAGTCTCTCTCTTAATCTTCTATGACCCACCATAAGTCTCTCTCTTAATCTTCTATGGCCCACCATAAGTCTCTCTCTTAATCTTCTATGACCCATCATAAGTCTCTCTCTTAATCTTCTGTTGCCCACCATAAGTCTCTCTCTTAATCTTCTATAGCCCACCATAAGTCTCTCTCTTAATCTTCTATGACCCACCATAAGTCTCTCTCTTAATCTTCTATGACCCACCATAAGTCTCTCTCCTAATCTTCTGTTGCCCACCATAAGTCTCTCTCTTAATCTTCTGTTGCCCACCATAAGTCTCTCTCTTAATCTTCTATGACCCACCATAAGTCTCTCTCTTAATCTTCTATGACCCACCATAAGTCTCTCTCTTAATCTTCTATGACCCACCATAAGTCTCTCTCTTAATCTTCTGTTGCCCACCATAAGTCTCTCTCCTAATCTTCTGTTGCCCACCATAAGTCTCTCTCTTAATCTTCTGTTGCCCACCATAAGTCTCTCTCTTAATCTTCTGTTGCCCACCATAAGTCTCTCTCTTAATCTTCTGTTGCCCACCATAAGTCTCTCTCCTAATCTTCTGTTGCCCACCATAAGTCTCTCTCTTAATCTTCTGTTGCCCACCATAAGTCTCCCTCTTAATCTTCTGTTACCCACCATAAGTCTCTCTCCTAATCTTCTGTTGCCCACCATAAGTCTCTCTCTTAATCTTCTATAGCCCACCATAAGTCTCTCTCTTTATCTTCTATGACCCACCATAAGTCTCTCTCTTAATCTTCTGTTGCCCACCATAAGTCTCTCTCTTAATCTTCTGTTGCCCACCATAAGTCTCTCTCTTAATCTTCTGTTGCCCACCATAAGTTTCTCTCCTAATCTTCTGTTACCCACCATAAGTCTCTCTCCTAATCTTCTATGACCCACCATAAGTCTCTCTCCTAATCTTCTGTTGCCCACCATAAGTCTCTCTCCTAATCTTCTATGACCCACCATAAGTCTCTCTCTTAATCTTCTATGACCCACCATAAATCTCTCTCTTAATCTTCTATGACCCACCATAAGTCTCTCTCCTAATCTTCTGTTGCCCACCATAAGTCTCTCTCTTAATCTTCTGTTGCCCACCATAAGTCTCTCTCTTAATCTTCTATGACCCACCATAAGTCTCTCTCTTAATCTTCTATGACCCACCATAAGTCTCTCTCTTAATCTTCTATGACCCACCATAAGTCTCTCTCCTAATCTTCTGTTGCCCACCATATCTTTCTCTTCAATTTGTGATCACTCTGGTCTAATATAAAACCAATCCACCGTATATCCTTCAGCTCAATTACATGGAAATATCTCCTAGGATGCTATACCAATTAGAACAGAGTCCGACCAACACTTCGACTAACTTCATTCTGATTGGCAATTTGGAGTATTGCTACTAGTGATAGATTTGACCACAGTTTTTCAATCACTCTGGTCACAATCTAAGATAATCATATGGTTTATTTGGAGACTAGGACAGCTAATTAAGATATCTTCAACACCTTTCAAGAGCATTTTTAAAAGTATTTTAGGTAACTTTCACATTTCCAGAGACATAATAATAACAAACTCGTACGAATACTTTACAAAGAGACAATTTAGGGTAATTTTAATCCCTTTTAAGGGTAACTCCTTCACATCTAGGGGCACTTCAATCACATTGAGGGTAACATTTTGCTCACCATATATCACTCCCACAAAGGATGTTAAACGCTTCTACCAATATTGTCTGCAGAATTATTTGTGTCTGTCACTTGCTATTGATGTTAATCCTCTTCAGTTGTCACAAACAGAAGTTAGCGAATCTATTTGTGAATGACTATTCAGAGCAGTTAGGGCAAATTATAGGTTATTGGACGGTTCCACATTTCGATCATGTAAGAAAAACTACAATAATTATTATTTAACTCGTTATTTTTAATCCGACGGTTTTAATTGTTCTTTAATCGTCTGTTTTAATTGGACGGTTTAATCGGACGGTTATAACCGGACCGTTATTACGGACGATTTTATATAACTGGTTTTAATCGGACAGCTTTAATTGGAAGATTTTTTAATCGGATGGTTTTAATCGGACAGTCTTTAATCGAATGGTTTTAATTGGATGGTTTTAATCGGATGGTTTAAAATCGGATGGTTTTAATCGGACGGTCTTTAATCGGATGGTTTTAATCGGTCTTTAATCGGATGTTTTTAATCGGTTTTTAATCGGATGACATCATGACTCCAAACACTTACCGTATTCTGGAAATACATATTACTAAAGGTCATGAAACAATGCAATCTTTATTACCTACATACTAACACCTACTATCCAACAATTACTGCTTCAATCACCTAATTCACACTTTCCTTCTCTTCAGTCTGCGCAGTTTCGAGTTGGCGCAACTGCGCATCGTCTTAGGGGCGCACAACCTCTACAGCGCGGAGTCTTCAACGCAGCAATTCACGGTGACGAAAGTAGTGCGCCACCGCAACTACGACCCCGCTAGACTGGTGAGGATTGCTACCTTCCTTCTGTTTGGCTTGTAAACTTGGTAAAAATAAATGAAAACCATTAATAATCCCAATTACAACAGTTTGGGGCCCAAGGGACGCCACCCCCTTCTCTTCCATTCACCACAGACAGCTTCAGGATAGAGCCCCTGCCCAGGTCATTAGTATTACTCATGGGATATTAAGGGAATATCCCAGGAAAGAAGGATTTATTCCATGGAAATTATGAAAAAATCCCAGGAATAAACTCCATTATATCTGAGGAATAAATCCTTGTTGCCTGGGCAGGGGCTCTATCCTGAAGCTGTCTGTGGTGAATGGAAGAGAAGGGGGTGGCGTCTCTTGGGCCTGAACTGTTGTAATTCGGATTATGGATTTTCTCTTTTTCTTTTTTACCATGTTTCATGTTTCAATATCACTTTTCTTTCAATCCAATTTAAAATAGACACAGGGTAAGATCTGAGTTGCCGAACAACTCCACCTTTCGATTATGTAAGAAAAAATATATAACAATTAAAATAATGAGTTAACTTATAATTTATTCCATCTTATATGATCGAAAATTTGGAATCGTCCGATAACTTAGAACTTACATAAGTGGGATTCCCCCCCCCCCCCCCTGCATTTTTCTTTCAAACTTTCTCTAAATTCTTATTTAATGACAACATTACTCTACCTTTCTCGTTTCTCTCTACAATTTTTTGTAAACAACATATATCTTTACTTTTCTCCTCCCCCCCCCCCAGAGGAATGACGTGGCAGTTCTCACCCTCAACAAAAAGGCAGTCATCAACTCCTTCGTCAGACCCATCTGTCTCAATTCCAACCCCAAGAGTTTCGTGGGGAGTCAAGGGACTGTAGCTGGGTGGGGGTCACTCCATGAAGGTGAAATGAAATTAAAATGTATACAATATCTTAAATAGACGTTTAATATAGTGTCAATTAATAGACAATCGAATTAGTAATAAGCAAAAAATATATATTCAAATCATGTACCAGTGACACAAATACCTTCGCAGTTTATTTCCGATATAACATCAAAATATGTTCATCGGGGAGCGTACCGCCTCCAGAAACCCCCTTGCAAGGTCATTGAACAATCGTGAAGAGTGAAGAACGACAAACTAGCGGATACAAAAAACTACTTTACAGCTAACTTAGCAAATAATCTCCCTTCAACTTCTTAACAAATGCAACCGCTTTTTTTATGTCAAAAAGTCAATAAACACATAAATGAACTAAATTGACTGGCATTTTTTCTCAAGGCAATTTTCCGCCTGGTAGTTAGTTTCCCGCTTTGGATGAGTTCAGGACACCAGACTCTTTTCTTATTTTTCTTCATTTTATTTTTACTTTTTCAGGAGGACCTCAACAAGGAACTCTCCGTCAGGTTCAACTCGTAGTTTGGGACAATGAGAGCTGCAGAGTTAAGTACGGGTCAGCTGCACCAGGGGGCGTGATTCCCTCTTACTTGTGTGCCGGAAAAGGGGGCCGCGATTCTTGCTCCGTGAGTGAAAAATGAAAATAAAAAAAATGTGAAATCTGTACTCTGTATGACGTCAAGTCTACACACAGAAAAAAGTGAAGAAAAGCGTATCTCTGATGATTTTTTTCTCAGTTGACTAATTTCAAATTTCAAAAAGAAACTTTACTAATTATTTTTAAAAATGTCTGGGTGTACACGACGACAAATTTTGAAAATGATTGAAAATTAGAAACCTGTGATTGGTGAAATTAACATCATGCAGTGTCTTTTCTCTCATAGTAACTAATTTTAAACCTTTTTACCTCCGCAAATAGCGGGAGGTAATGTTGTAGGCGGCATTTATTTATGTATTAATAAATGCCATTATTCAACCAAATTGCCTGGAATTTTTTAGAGCGATTTGTCAATGTCCACGAACCATCTGGTAAAATTTTGGGAGTGATCTTGTCAAAGGTAAAAGTCACGGTCATTTATAACTCAATGATTATTGGATAGTCAAGGTCATTTACAAGCGGCGGTAATGGTAAGCGCTCTACGAGGTACTGTCATCTAGTTATTTATCTATGAGTTCGACCAATGATTCGTATGTACACAGACCAATGAGTTTGATTGTTTTTGGCAGGGTGACAGTGGAGGGCCCATCGTACAGAGGGTGGATGGTGTCTGGAAGCAGCTTGGCATCGTCTCCTGGGGAATAGGATGTGGCAAAGGACACTACCCAGGGGTCTATAGTAGGATCACCCACTTCCTTCCTTGGATAACCGAGGTGGTGCAAAAGTTCTGAGAAGTGGATGGATTTTGGACGTTTTAGCACTAAGGACACAGGAAGAAAAGATGACTGGTGTTTCAACTTGATTCTGTGACAATATGCTTTATAAATCATAGATCTTAAGAATATCACTGACGAAATGAAATGGTATCGAATACTATATACCGCTGGTGTAGAACCATTCAATACTCTTTAATTCTCTCCGTCTATAATATTTTCAGGATCTATGATTTTAAAAGCATATTGTCACAACAATACTGATTATGGAATTTGAACATTCTTGTGAAAAGATTGTTAATTCAACAGAGTTTCCATTAAAAAAAAGATACCTAACTTCTATTTACATTTTGAAACGGGATAACAAATTTTCTTTTCTCAAGTCAGATCGAAATGTTGTCTCTTTTGAATAGTTGAGGAAGAGTATTGTAGAAAATATTGAACATTCTGTTTATGCATTTAATTGAGGTATTGGGGTAGGTTCCGAATTGTCGAACGGTAACCAATATTCGATCATGTAAGAAGATATATACTTCTTATATACTTTTCCCTTCTGGATCGAAGATTTGGAACTGTCCAACAATTTGGCTTACAAACTTTACATTGTAGGACATCTGAAATTAATTTCGTTGGCATTTTAAAAGCATTAATATTTCGGGGAAGTTAAAGTAAGCTCTTAAATTACTTCATTGACTAACGATAGAGTTATTTTAGTTAGATTATCAAATTGAGGGGTTGAAATTGCATGTTATAATAAATATGATTTTTGTATCTTATCTCCATCTGCTCGTATTTCTCTCTTTTTATCTTTTATTGAGTATCATTGGATAACATGCATTCTTTTTAACACACTAATTTGATGTAGAAACATTTTCACATACCTGCTATCCACAGTTTCTTTAAATTCATCTCTTGTTTTATATTTTCCATTTCTTCAAATACTTAAAAATAATTGAAATTATTTCTCTTCACCTCCTTTTTCAAATTACAAATCTGTGATATGAATTTTTGTGCACTAATTTTAATATTAACTCAAATAGTTTGTGTATTCGTGGTGTGAAATTAGGTTCATTCGTGACAAGGAATGTAAAAAAAAAAACAGAGAGAAAGATGGCGTCGAATATATGACTCTGAAGTGATATATAAACAATTTGCAGCAATCAATTGTTTCATTAATTTCCTATAAATTGTACAACAGAAAGAGAACTATCGAAATAAATAATAATAATACTTCTATTTATATTATTATATATAATTTTAAAGTGTCAGATAGTCAGTGTGCTCCTATAGTACAAAACACTAATTTGATGCTGAAGAAAAAGATTGGACACCCTTTGTAATGATTTCCGATTCGATTTTTACAAATTCAAACAATGCATGTTCATCCTTAATTTAAACTGTCAAAAATTATCTGAAGTAAGTTTATATAGCAAGTTTCTCTCATTTTTCCAGTAAACAATGTGGCATGGAAATGACATCATCTTAATACAAGGCTTTTCTCGAAATTAATTCAAAAATAGAGCTAGAATCCGCTATGTGACATCGTTTTGGCTTCGATTCGAAGATGCCGTGCACCACTAGACGGCATCGACAACAGGGTAGCGTGGGACAAAGCGGCACCCCGGGGTCAAAGGCACCACCGGTTATTTTCCAAAATATTATAGAAGGTAACTCTCAGATACCTTCTGTATGTTCTCTGGTGTCCTAAGCTACATTGTAGTTAGTTTTGTGAGGGTGTGGAGATATTTCGCTAAGTTACGGCGATAAATCTATTTTAAGTCATTTTGATATAGCTTTTTGGTGTCACTGAGTAGTGTATGAATTCTGTCAAGTGTAATATATCAAGATATTTCAAATCGAAATGCATAGTATCATCGATTTACTTAATTTTCTGTGTATAAATACATTAAAAAAAAATAATTTTTTTCAAAATTAAATTGGCGCGTCATTTGGGGCAATGAGGCCACGGTATGCGGGGAAAGGCGGCTAGGGGTGCCGTCGTGCCCCGTAAAACTAATTATGTAGTTATAAGGAGATTTTAGAACTTTTTTACAATTAACATTCATTTTCCTTGTTCAAATGGTTCAATATTATAAGATGAAGACAACCAGAATACAGTCTATAGGTTAAAAAAAATGTATTCCCTTTCCCACTACAACGTTTAGCAGGCCTCATGATGGCAAAGTTAATTCACCATGAGTACCAACATCTTAGACGAATGACTGCGTTCTTTCAAGCAAAGTAGAGTTACAAGTTTTAAATTATGTTACATATATGCAAAACCGTATGCTTGGACTAAATAGCCATGATGTAAGAAAGTTTGCCTTTGATTAGCAGACCGTACTAATGTCTAACAATCTTTCAATAAGGAATCAAAAAAGGCAGGCGTCAATTGGTTCAATTAATTCATTAGAAGCTACAATTGTGATGCATGAGTGCAAGAGAATCTTTCATATCACCAATGTCCATATTTTAAAGAAAAAAATGAGAGATACTTTCATTACTGGAGCTCCTCCAAGATCCATGGAGTATGTCAGTGATTCAGGATGATGGAGTTCTTTTTCTTGAGTGGCTTCAACACTTGACGAATTCAACAGGATCTGGACACCACAGTCTCTGGATGCAGACAACTTTTGTCGAGACGATGGATTTGAACTATTAACACTACTTCCGCATTCCTTTCATAAAATGCAACTGTTCGACTTTCGTTGAAGAGCTCATAGCTATAACTCTTTTGCTGATAACTGGATGATGAACATTCCTGGATAGAGAACGACCATATATGACACGTCTGGAATCTTCAGAGAAGCCCTTTTGGAAACTGCTTCATCCGAGGGAGCTGTCAATTGAATAAAAAACTGATAATGTGACAATATAATTAAGAAAAGTTTAATGAGGACGATTCTTTAGCTACAGAAGTAATAGAAGAGCCTCTATTATAGACATGAATTGACGAATCCAGAGGAATTTTAATAGGTATCTGCCCAGTAAACTAGCCAAGGTAGTACAACTTTTACAAGCAATGTCCAAGAACAACCTGCTCATGATATACATAAATTTAGTTTATTCAAAATTTGCTTTTCTTTAACTTTCGTAGATAATACATTTAAAATGTAATAAAGTGGGCAAAGCGGCACCCCGTGTCCGTTTTGCCCTGCATGACTGCCGTTTTGCCCCGTACACGGGGCAAAACGGTTTTTAGACATTTTTTGGGAAAACTGTAGTAAAATATAAAATATGAATTATTAGTTCCTAACTAGTTTACCATAAAAGGTGGCCATTTCTTGGTGTATCCTTTGCAGTAAAAATCAATTATCTAGGTTCAATAGTATTGGAGATATACTATGGAAAGAGCTTAGGGGTTGCCGCGCTGCCCCATGCTACCCTACGTGTATTTCGAGATGAAAAGTCACAAATTATGCGTCGAATGGACTTAATAAAAAGAAGCAAATCTTTGCTACTACCATAGGGAATCTGTATCGAGCCGACGCCCGATTATATTTATATATCTAATATGCTTCGAAACGATATCCACTCGATATCCAATAAGCAAATAAATTCAAAAATTAAAATTAAATCTTTTACTTTATTGCATACAATTTACTTAGGTTAAGTACATATCAATTTAATTAATGTTACATAATGTTATATAATAAAGTGACGTATCCGGGTATCAAACCTGCATCCAGATATCCTGCGGTCAGGTACATGTACCTTGGCACTATGCCACCATGGATGCATTTTACCAAAAAAAAATTGATATTAAATGACTCGGAGATACTTTGAGATATTTTTAAGTGAATATTACTATATAGACAAACACCGCTTTTATAACCAAAATCACAACTTATTCCTATTACAAATTGTACATAATAAAATGGTCAATTTTTTATTAAATTGTAACTCCTTAAAAATTTCATTCTCTATGAGTTCTAATTTAAAAAAATGTTTGAGGCCACGACTTAGCTAAATAAAGATGAAAGCTCTGTGATGAAATTTCAATTAATTAATTAAAATTTGACCATAGATTAACTCTCACTCAGTATATATAGGTGAGTAATTAGTTCACTCGAGTAATGAAGGACCTGAGTTATGAAATGCACCGCGGAGTTAATTATGAAGTATTTTCAAATTTGTTTCAATTATAGAAAACGATAAACGTCATGAATTTCGTCCTAGTTCTCACTCAAAGACCGTAATTCTCTCCAAAATTTTAATCAAAGAAAACAATCAGTGTCCATGAGCTATGAAGTGGCTCTGAGTTATGAAGAAATAAAAATTTATTAATTCAGCAGTTTCACTGTATTTTTATAAAACTAAAACAGACGACAGAAAATCTGAGACTCGTAAAAGCTTTTCTATAACTTTTTACACGCATCGAATACACATCGTTTTTATATCTAGATTCATGCATCGTTTTCATAGAAAAATATCTATCGATCGATTTCGTTACTAATTTTCGATGTATTAAATTATATATTGATTCGACATCTAAAATAGAAGGAGATTTATGATGTCGATTTCAAGATTTTTTCATGTATCAATTTGATTAAAATTAATTAATAAATTTAGATATCCGCTGTCCCAGCTTTGAATTCGACATAAGAAGATATCGAATCGATAGACCGTTGTTTATAGGGGTACAGTCTCTTTTTTTTTCGACTGGAAATTAGCGACTCGGAAGTAAACCGGATATTGTAGTGTACCTATTATAGTTGATTAAAAAATATATTCTATCCAAATATGATAACCATTTTCATTTTACCAATTATTGTATATGGCATATCCCAACAAACATATGAATGTCGATTCGATGCCGTTTGCTGTCGAATTCGTAGCGCTAACGGTGGGTATCGACTTAGCAACCATTTCGACTCCTAGTAGATTTCGGAATGTCTGTTTCTAAATGATATCTGAATTTACACTTTGAGTAGAAACACTAAAACCGATACATGATTTTAACAGAATCATCTTGACGTCGGCATGTCTGTTTCCAAACGATATATGAATTTATACTTCGACCAGAAGTGCGAAAACAGATATGTAGTTTTAAAAAAATCGTTTCAAATTTGGAAATTCATTTTCTTATCTTCCTGTTTTGTAATACGTATAGAAATGTAGGAATTATTTCTATTCAATTGGATTGTACCTTTCTATATAACGTATACGTAGTGCTCCCTTTAAACTACACCCAATAATTAATACACTTATAATTAAGGGACTACGGCAGTTGTGAAGGTTCGATCGGGCATTGGCACGCTAGTGCGATTGTACAATGGATCAACGTAAAGTAAGCGATATTGGAACATCGGTTGTTGAACAGTATTCCGATCCAGTACCGTGAAAATGAATGGATAACCAATCAAGTGATTTTTCGAAGGCCAATGCATTTATTGTTATGAATCTATTCTAAACAGTTACCGTAAATAAACCCCGAGGGGTTCCTGAAACTGTCTTTGGTGAATAGAAGAGAAGTGGGGTGGCATCCCTTGGGACCCAAACTGTTGTAATTTGGATTATGTATTGTCTATTTTATGTTTACCATGTGTATAGTGTTTTTAACTCTCCATGCAGTTTTAGAGGATAGCGCTAGGGTTATGCTCTACAATTACGTACGAGGTCTTAGATTTTGTGTTAGCTAGGCTCGTAGACTTCATTTACTATCACTTCTTCATCTCCCTCTTCCATCCTTGAGTGCAGCCACCGGTGCTTGTGACCATTTTTGTCACATTCCTCGGTAAGTGACAGCATTCACGGAGTAGCTTTTCAGCATCCATGAGATCGTGACTTTTTCCATGGAGCCCCTTTCCTTTTTGACTACTTCTCCGTTCCCTTGTATTTAATTTCCTTTTGACGTCAGCGACATGGTCTTTGGTTCCGAAACAGACATTAAACCTCTACTAAACGTCAATAATTAAAAGTTGGTGGGCTATTTAACATGTTCCATTTTAGAGTAAATTCTGTGTTATCGGACGGATCCACATTTTCGAATACGTAAGAAATAAATATAATAATTATCATTATTCAATTTTTACTTAAATTGGTATCCATGACGTAAAATACAAGTTTAGAAATCAAAATTATTACATAAATAATTTTTCTTCGTAAAATGCGGAACCCCATATCCGACAACTTGATCATTCACCTAGTGCCAAAAGCTGCAAATGAGACGATTAAAATTCAGTGATTCTTATTATAGATAATTAAATTTAAAGTGGTAATCGAATCAATAAATCTATATATAATAATCATTATTTAACTTTTATTTCAATTGATATCATACCTTCAGCTATTATCATACCCGACTGCTAAAAATATTTCACAGAGCACAAAATTCCTGTTTGTTCAATGAAACACAATTATATAAGTCAAAATATCAAACCAATTACTCAACTATTAATTTGATTGAAAAGATTCATATTCAACCGGAAATCCATATTATTAGAGGTTAGAACAACAACAATAGAAAACTGAATAAACCTTCAACGCAGAGTTTAAATAACCTCTGATATTATCAACTATTAATTCATGACCTATATTTACTGAGTGAGAGTTAATCTATGGTCAAATATTTATTAATGCATTCATTACTTTGAACTTTCATCACAGAGCTTTCTTCTGTATTGTAAGTCGTAGCCTCAAAACATTTTCTTTAATTTGAACTCTTAGAGATCGAAATTTTTAAGGAGTTACAATTATATAAAAATTTGACCAACTCATTACTATTTGTAATAAGAATGAGTTGTGATTTTGGTTATAAAAGCGGTGCTTGCCTGTATTGTTCTATTCACTTTAAAATATCTTTAAGTATCTCCGGGTCGTTTAATATCAAAATTTTTTTAGTCAAATTCATCCACGGTGGCAAAGTGACAGAGCTACAGGCACGACGACGGTTGGACCCACGAACGATACCCGGACACGTCACTTCATTTCTTCCCATTTAATTTATATATATCATTATGTAACATAATCAAATTGGTATGCATCTAAACGTACGGTACGTTATATCAATAAAGTAAGAGTTTTCTATTTTAATTCATTTATTTATTGTATGCAAGTGGATATAGTTTCGAAGCATATTAGATATATAATTAGGCGTCTGTTCGATGGAGAATCCCTATGTATGTTGGATGTCGTAATTTATCTTTCTATTCAACGCTGTTATAACTTTATCGCTCCGATGCCAAATATACTTGATATGATGCGGTTTAGCGGTGCAAACGGATATCTGATTGATGTCTTCTTGATGTCACCATGTCTAATTTGTCACTGGTATTCGATGTCGGAAGAGAGGTTATACAGAGTCGTTTAGACATCGAATAGATACATTCATGTTTGCTGGGATATTGACAATTCCCAAATTAAACATAACTATTTTTTAAATTCTGTATATATTTAATTTTGTGCACGAATATATTTCGCATTTTGCAGTTCATAATATACTGAAAGTTAAATCATTCTATTTGAAGCAAAATTAAATATATACCCAAAAAATCTTACCCGCGTTCATAAAAAAAATTAAAGGTCCTCTCCAGGCTCCGGGGAAATAATGAGTTTATTACATAATATTATAGAACTAAGGTCTATGATCATTATTCTGCAAATCGCATGTACAATTTGGCTCAGTGAATATTTTATTATTTGTTTCAGCATTCGTTCAAGATATAAATTATTTCCTGAAGTCTGTAAACATTTATCTAATTTTATACCTTTACACGAATATTAAATGGATTTATTGACCTACTCGACATTCAAAACAAATAGGGTACATTCTTTTTCTTCATACAAGCCTATAAAATTAAAAATATGCTATCATGCAAATTTGATGGAACTTGCAGAAAAATGATAAGAAACGCTACCCTCATTAATTAAAGTAATGAAAAAAATCGCTTGGAGGAAACCCTTCAATCTGCGCAGGCCTATCATGCATAACAATTAAAATAAAAGTTAAATAATAATCAGTTATTAAATAATTTCTTTTTATTTGATCAACAATCCTTAAACATATCATTTATGGGCATCTGATGTTTAGTTTGTTTTTAAATATTATAATATATCTCAGTCAGTCAGTTAGTCAGGGGTTTTTTGAGTAGTGCCATTTTCATGTGCACTATCATTTATATTTATAAATATAAAATTATGTATCTTAACAAATGACTCTCTTAGTAACATTAAGTCTCATAATTTTCTGCGGAAGGTCATACCACAATTTTTTTTGTTAAATTGTCATAACAAATTGTCATAAATTTCCTTCTTTCAATTTTCTGCCATTCAGGTTTTGAGGTTTTGTAATTTTTTGATAATTAACTGTTTCATTTTGTGTAAAATCTGAAAACTCCTATAAAAGAAATTGTCATTTTCTCTGGAATAACCTACCTATTGTGTTGAAACTTGAAATTCTTGAATGTCAAAGGAGTTTTGTTTCGATTATTATACTTAATTACAGATTTTACAGTACTACTGGTAATTGAAAGTAATATTCTAGCATACTACCCAGTCTGCAAAGCCCAGTCTGTTTACGGTTCACCGAATTCCTCT
Organism: Caprella mutica; assembly: GCA_947561585.1. Classification (NCBI taxonomy): domain Eukaryota; kingdom Metazoa; phylum Arthropoda; class Malacostraca; order Amphipoda; family Caprellidae; genus Caprella; species Caprella mutica. The sequence goes on from CANNZV010003360.1 coordinate 22,442, forward strand.
GACTTATCCTAAAAGCTGAAAAAATTCACTAGATTGCCAGTCTGCAGAATATGGAACATTAAAATGGCGAGTTTAGACATGCTTTATTACTTGGAGTAGCAGATTCAGAATCTCCCGCAGCTAAATTAATGGTAACATAGGATTTAATTAAAGATCTCCAATTTCTAAATATTCAATCAAAAACTAAACTCCCGCAGAGAGTCTTGGAAAAATGTTCCATATTCTGCAGACCCAAGTAAAATAGTATGTCTCATAAACTCGCCATTTGTCTCTCCAGCTCTCTCCAAAATTTAACAAATTCTCTCCAAAATGATCAAATTTTCATAAATTCTCTCCAAAATAACATTGTAGCATAGCCTAGGAGAAAAATAGATAAAACTCGCCATTTGCAATTGAAGGGCTCAAAATAACTGTCACAAACTCGCCATTAAAATGGCGAGTTTGGACATCCTTTATTACTTGGCTGCAGACTTGAGACTGGCTGAGAGTGAGAGTCGGAGAGTAACTCTCTCACAAAGACTCAAATTATAATCCAGTCTGAAAAGAATGTCTCCACAGACACAGGATTTTTACAGAAATTGGGATTTGACTTTGGGCACAGCTAATAACATGGGAACATAGGAATTAAATAGGACTTGGGCGCACCGCGCACTGGCGCAGGATTAATCCACAAATCCTACAGTAATTTTCAGACTGGATTATAATCTCTGTGGGCAAGAGCTCATTATGCAATAATTCAATTATGCAGAGTGGCTTTAAAAATTCTTAGCCAAGCCAATTACCAGATTGTATTTGGTGGTAAATTCCAATGATATCTCTGGAGATATTCAATTTCTCTAATAAAAAAATTCCTGCAATGTCAGAGGATATTTAGCTATTAATTCCTATATTACCATTAATTTTTGGAGGAGAAACTGGAAAAATGTTGGAGGACTAGACAAATTGATGAAAAATGTTGGCAGTTATTTCTCAGATTTTTGAAAAAGTCAGAGGAGTTCAGTGCACCAAATACAAACTGGGCCAATTAGACATATGTGAGTTTTGACCTTTTGAAATCTAAGCAAATTAATTGACAATTTGGCTTGAACCTTGCCAAGTAAAATAGTATGTCTCATAAACTCACCATTTTTCTCTCCAAAATTCAACAAATTCTCTCCAAAATGATGAAATTTTCATAAATTCTCTCCAAAATAACATTGTAGCATAGGAGAAAAATAGATAAAACTCGCCATTTGCATTTGAAGGGCTCAAAATAACTGTCACAAACTCGCCATTAAAATGGCGAGTTTGGACATGCTTCATTAGGTACTTGGGAACCTTGTAGCATATACCAGTTTGTATTTGGTGCACTGAACTCCTCTGACTTTATCAAAAATCTGAGAAATAGCTGCCAACATTTTTCATCAATTTCTCTAGTCCTCCAACATTTTTCCAGTTTCCCCTCCCAAAATTAATGGTAATATAGGAATTAATAGCTAAATATCCTCCGACATTGCAGGAATTTTTTTATTAGAGAAATTGAATATCTCCTGATATATCCTTGGAATTTACCACCAAATACAATCTGGAGCATATAAAGACTTCAATTATGGTCCGTTAATTTTACTTGGTTAAATCTATTATCTATAGCTACTAATAATTTCCTTAGTATGTATTTATTTATTTGGTGTCCGCTTATACACAACAGGTATTAAACATGAAGAATGTAACTATGATACGCAGGGGAATCCGAAATATATTGACTTGATATTTAAATTTATCTGTTTTAACCAATTTTTAAGTGTATTTTATCTATGAAATAAATTAGACTATGCAGAAAATTTAATTTTAATTGAATTAATTAAAAGTGACCTAATAATGAGGAATAAATTGGTAGCTATTGATGATGACCCATTATTTTTAACGGGGAAGTACACTAGTTATTAAATATTTGACCAATAATTGGAATAAGAATATAATGTTGGAATCATAGATACCACATTAAAAATTTAAAGGATTTAAGCAGAAATTTTTTCCATATTTTTACTACACATTCTTAACAATTTCAAAATGGATCAAGTTTTTTATCAATTCTTTCAAGTAATAAAATATAAAAAAATTAATGTATAATCATAAATATTATCATTTGTAATGTTGTATATTTATGAAATACTAAAACAAATATTTTTTAGAACTAAAAAAAATTTTTTTGGTCCGTTAACTTTACTAGCCTAATTTCTAGTCTGCTATCTTTACAAGCTTCATTTCTGGTCCGCTATCTTTACCAGCTTCATTTCTGGTCCGTTATCTTTACCAGCTTCATTTTTGGTCCGTTATCTTTACCAGCTTCATTTTTGGTCCGTTATCTTTACCAGCTTCATTTTTGGTCCGTTATCTTTACCAGCTTCATTTTTGGTCCGTTATCTTTACCAGCTTCATTTTTGGTCATTATTTTTACCAGCTTAATTTTTGGTCCGTTATCTTTACCAGCTTCATTTTTGGTCATTATTTTTACCAGCTTAATTTTTGGTCCGTTATCTTTACCAGCTTCATTTCTGGTCCATTATCTTTACCAGCTTCATTTCTGGTCCATTATCTTTACCAGCTTCATTTCTGTTCCGTTATCTTTACTTTACTTTAACAGACTGCAGAGTAATTAATTCATCAGAAAAGGTCATTTTTTCCAGAGTGGACAGATCCCAGACTATTTATTTATGGAGAAAAGATAAGTTTGCAAACAGCAAAATATACCATCAAATGCAATCTGGTGTTTATATAATGTTCCATATTTTCAGTCAGAGTTTCATGTTAGAGAATCAGCCAGTCTGCAAAAGATGCATGCAGTTGTGAAGTTTATCCGGCGGGTGGTGACTATTGAGGCCTTGAAATTAGTCTGCTGAATTATCTGTCTACAATCCCTATGTTTACATGTAACTATTGGAGAGTATTTTGAGATTTTTTAGCCATTTTGAAGAGAAATTTGAAAATCTTTGGAAAGAAATTGCCCCAAAAATAAAATATCTGGAGACTGATTGTGCATGCTTTGCAGACTTGTGAATCAGTAGCTATATGATTATTTTAATTATAATTCCTTTCCAGAAAACTGAGTTACCAAATAGTAGCTAGCTGTTTATAGTTAAGTTTCTCTTGCTGGAAGTAGCTATGGATCAAAATGATATAATGGAACATCCAAATCATAGGTAAGCTCTTCTTTTATTGTTAATGTTTCTTTTCAGCTCGGATTATGTTATTCTCAGAATTATCAGCTCCACATCTTTGATTGTATAAGTAAGAAGTATATATTTATCAATTAATACTGAAGTTAAATTATAATTATTAGCTATACTTTTTTCTTATTGATTGAAAATGCTGAAATGGTTTTCTAATTTTCAACTATTTTCAAATTTTACAAACCCATCATTTTAGAACTATTTTAAAATATTTTCACAAACATAACAATTATCCTAATTTTCCTTTTGGAAATGTGAAACTGGTTTAGAACTTTAAAGGGAAACATTCCTAACAGATAGGACCTACATTTTCAACTTCTGATTGTGCAATATTAGAAGACTGTTTTAGGCTGTAGCTAGCTAGCTATATATCTTCAGGGATTTTTTTATTAAAATTTATTATATTTAATTTCTTTGCAATTCAACTTCAAATTTTGACATACTCTACTGTATATCGTTTTAGCTGTTCCTGATGATTGATCGTCTGTATTGTGGTAGCTTAAGCGCTTTCTAATAATATTTTATGTTATTTCCAGTTCACAATTACTCCACAAGCAGCTGATATTGAAAGTGCGGCACATTCTACGTGTTTGTGCGTGCAACATTTTCCCGCCTGATGGCTGCATGCAGCCTCAACCTCTGCCAGCCTTGCCTTCATTTGTAAAGAGAAAACCTCTGAATTCAGGGTTAGTTGTTATATAGGCACTTAACTTACTTTGTAAAGAGGAAACCTCTGAATTCAGGGTTAGTTGTTATATAGGCACTTAACTTACTTTGTAAAGAGGAAGCCTCTGAATTCAGGGTTAGTTGTTATATAGGCACTTAACTTACTTTGTAAAGAGGAAACCTCTGAATTCAGGGTTAGTTGTTATATAGGCACTTAACTTACTTTGTAAAGAGGAAACCTCTGAATTCAGGGTTAGTTGTTATATAGGCACTTAACTTACTTTGTAAAGAGGAAGCCTCTGAATTCAGGGTTAGTTGTTATATAGGCACTTAACTTACTTTGTAAAGAGGAAGCCTCTGAATTCAGGGTTGTGATTTAACCACTTAACCCGTACATGGAGGGTGTCCTTATTTTGGGACAGCAATCTGTAGATGTGGCACATCAGCAAAGTTAAAGATGAGCAACTGTGTACGGGTTAACTTACTTTGTTCATTCAGTAATTTAAGGTAGCTGTAGCTATTAAAAGATGACTAAAATTTATTTTAATTTCAACTATCAGGCTATATTCTGAATTCACATGTCTTTATTTCTTATGTTCAATCAAATGTTTATTTTTCTGTTTTGACTGCCAACAGTAGGGAAAAAGAAATGCTAATTCTTTCAGGATAGGAAAATATCTTCTGAGACCTGATATAACTATCCCAGTAGCTACCTCAGGATTTTCACCTCATTTTTTGTGTTGCAGGTATTTCTTCAGTTTTCACATATCAAATGAAAGTGCAGCTTTCTTGACATCAGAGTTGAAATGCTCTCCCCATCCTCACTGGGATAAATTCAACATCATTCAAGATGCTGCTCAACACTACCAGACTGCTAAAGGTAAAATACCTCTAGAAAATTAATTGAATGGAAGAGCATATGATTCTGCAGTCAAGTCCGTTATTAACAAAGGCACTAGCTAATGTATTTTTATTGAAGAAGTTTGTGTTTAACAATTAGCTACGCTACAAAGAAAAATCTAGAAATCCGTAGAATCTCTTAACAGGAGTATTGCAATAATTGAGATAGCTAATAGCTATAATAGCTAAACATTACAAATACTCTATAATTATATTTAGCTCCAATGTAACTATTGATTAATTTCATCTGTTTATTCTACTGTCTTGAAATATAGCTGCAGAATACCATATATATAAGGTTTCTAAATATACTTTAAAATGTCTATATTTTTTCAAATATTCATCATTAGTTCAAAATAACTTTCCCTGGTAGCTACTGTAGCTAATTTGCTGCTGTTATTAACTAGTCATGGCATTAAAATTCCTCAATAAACATGATAATTATATGATTAATTAACATAATTTTTCAGGTTTGGTTACTAAAGTTTGGTTTTTGCCTTCAACACCTGTTATCAATCATCAAAAGAGTAAAATAGATAGTGAGAGTGATAGTCAAAACACGCCATCAAAGTCAGTGAATCAAAATATTGATATTCCAAGTGAGATTTCTGCTGACGTAAAAAAAGTGAACCAAGGGCATCACATTCTTCAGTCCAAGCACTTACGCCACGCATCTTATTCTGTGTCTCCAGAGAGAGAAAGTAAATTTAGCAGGACACACCACAAGACTAACAGTCTAGACCCTAGTTCTGTTCAACCTCCTGAAGTGGCTGTGCCTCCACCTAAGCCTAAGGGTTGTTCTTCAGATGTGCCCCCAGTACTCCTATTCTCCTGGTCAGTTCATCTGTCCGGCCTGGTGCCTGTGGGCAAAAATCTACTGGTGGCTGCTCAACATCTGGCCCCTAATACTCTAGTCTTCCAGGTATAAACATTAGTTTTATTTTCACACTTTCATCAAAATTATAGTTAGCTATCAAAGTTTAAAATACTCTATGCAACTTCAATAGTGTAAGTTTCGAGTTGTCGTACAGTAAACAGTTCCACATTTTCGATCATGTAAGAGAATAAGCTATAGCTATAATAATTATTATTTAACTTTAATTTTAGCTAATTGGTAGCTAATAGATATTTTGAATCAGTAGTTATCAAGGATAACAAATTAAATATAAATTAAGTAGCTAATAAATAAGCTAGCTAGCTATATCTATTTTTTGTTATTTGATCAAAATGTAGAACTGTCTAATATCTTGGAACTCGCCTTACTAACCTATAAAAAAACTAATTTTTACTCTCGCAAGTTAATTTAGAATACCTAGCTCCTTCAACAATATAGTATTTGGAATATTTGTTTCTCCTCAGTTGAATTGTGATATGTTATTTGTTTCAGTTATATGGTGATATGTTATTTGTTTCAGTTATATGGTGATATGTTATTTGTTTCAGTTATATGGTGATATGTTATTTGTTTCAGTTATATGGTGATATGTTATTTGTTTCAGTTATATGGTGATATGTTATTTGTTTCAGTTGAATTGTGATATGTTATTTGTTTCAGTTATATGGTGATATGTTATTTGTTTCAGTTATATGGTGATATGTTATTTGTTTCAGTTATATGGTGATATGCTGTACACGGCACCGGACAGTATCATCGAAGCAATCTCCAGTCTTAACCCTTCAGTGCGTGAACTGCATTACGATTTGCAGATGCCTCTCTCACAGACTAAGAGAAGCTACTCTCCAAATGCTCTCACAAGGTGAGCAAATAAACTTAGATATCTCTTATTTAAGAGATAGAAATGGTATCGTATTTTATCTCTTATGTCCTTACCCTTATTTTATTTTCAAGTATTTCCACTTCCATATTAGCTAGCTAGCTATCTCTTATGACTGATGCCTACCACTGATTCTAACTTTTGTATTCTGCTGAAAAATTACAGGTTCATTGTTACCTATTTATAGGTAGCTAGTTCATTTATATTTTTTAAAATATCCAAATTCACTCGAATAATCAGCAAAATAAAAGATTAAATGATTCCAAATTATCTTCAAATTGCTAATAGCTATCTACTACTAAATGATTATAAAGACGCATAAAGTTTACATCTTCCGTTTGCAACTTCAGTTTACATCTTCTGTTTACATCTTCAGTTTACATCTTCTGTTTGCAACTTGATTTGGCTGTTTCATTAAATTTATCAAAGGCATGATTGAAACAATTTATTCAAGAATACTCAAGATGACATAGCTACACAAAAACAGAAAACAAATTAATTATTTATTTATGTATAGCTAGCTATAGCAATTATAATTATTTTCAATTATATGATACCCTATTATCTTCTTTCCCTCAGACTGCACCAAACAGAGAGAGATGTCAGTATAATACGCAAGAAAGGAGAGTTCAGTCACGACAGACTGGAGTTCCTAGCCAAGATGACGGGTGACTCCAACCATGGGCATCTGCGCAAGAAAATAGCGTCAGCCAAGGCCAGGCTGCACGTCACCCGGCAGATGATGGAGAGGGAAAAGAACGCTCTTAGCGAGATGAAGGGAAAAGTAGCGAGATTTGATGAGGAGAATCAGGAAAAGGGTAAGGGGTTGTCCTGAAGAATATTGAAAGGGTAGCTATTGCTAGCAAGTAAGACTGTCTAGTAGATAGATAATAGTGATACCCAGTTAGGAAATAAATAATAGTAATAGCTTGTTACTCGGATTTTTCAAGTGTCAGAATGAGAAGTGCTTAAAATTCTTAAACTAGTTATAGCAAGCTAGTGATATGAACTGAAGTATAAATGATTCAAGTTTGATAAGAATTTAAATGATTTAACCCATTAGCTAACCGCATCTCGAGATATGTCTGCATTGTTGTAGCTACCTGCATCTTTGTTTTAATTGCATATAACTATGTGCTGTTATCTTATTTGTATTTTAACATATTTTTCTGATATTTCTAGTCATAAATATGTAGCTAGAATATTTTTTACAAATTAGATGTAGCTAGCTATATTGCAATTTTAATTCCTTTCTTCTCCAACACTAGTCTTATGAAGTATTAAAATTATGTTTGAGATCCGATTTTAAAAAATGAAAAAGAAGTATTGAAGTGTAGCTTGCTACCAATAGGTGTATATGAGGCAGGTTTAACAAGTTAGCTGTGTAGTGTGTACCACATATGGTGCATGACGCGGTTAATGTGTTATAAAGAAGTGATTGATATGAAAGGAATTCTATTAAATTAGCTAACTAATAACTTTGATAATCTTTCCCTGCAGCTGCCATCATAATTGAATCATTTTTTTATTTTTCTGGATGCTTCTACTTTTTCAGTGATGAGAATCATGTCCATGGCGCAGAATCTTAGTAGAGACAAGAATCACCTGAAGAGTGTGTGTCGCAACACAATGAAACAGATGAAACAACTGGAGAAGATCAGGGCACAGTTGGCGCTAAGGAGGTCGCATCTCGTGAAGGACCTGTCCTTCATCTACCCTATAGTGCAGGTGAGACTTATGAAGAACCTGTCTTTCATCTACCATTATTAGGGATGGGGCGAAGTATCGGTATCGGCTTTTTTGTAGAGTATCGGCAATGGTATCGGTATCGGCTTTTATTGAAAAGTATCTGCCGATACTTTTATTATTATTTAAATTTTATTCATTTTGTTAATTTTCTTTTTTATTATTAAATTTCTATTATTCTATAGCCATAAATGAAATAGATAATTAAAAAATTCATTATAAGTACCAATCTATTAATTGACCAACTGCCTACTAGAGTTTTAACTGTAATTTTTATTTATTTATTATGACATGAATGAAATAATTAATAAAAAATTAAAGTAGCTATATACATAAACTACCAATAAGTTTTTGAGTATAACTATAAATAGCTACAAGATAAGAATTATTCGGCTACTGCTGACCATTTTTGCACTTATATATGACAAGTACCACAGGATGATAACACACATCAGAAAAGTTAGCTAATACCAATGCATTTCAATTAATTAATGTGAAATATGTAAATCACTTCATGCTATACTACATTGATTGAGCATTACTGTGTTAGTTTTATGAATTAGAACTATATTAAACTTACAAAAATAATTGATACTTAATTGCTAACTCATTAAGTATCAATGAGTTTTATAAATTTAACTTAAAAAACTGCTGCAAGTATCTGTATCAGCAAGAATCGGCATTTTTTTTAAAGTATCGGTATTGGCATTTGTTGCGAAGTATCGGTATCGGTTGATTTTGTAAAGTATCGGTATCGGCAAAATTTTTGGTATCGTCCCATCCCTAACCATTATAGCTAGTTAATGTTTGACTTAAAAAGGATACAGACCGCTAAAACTGGAAGTGTTCGCGAAGAAATCTATTATTTTGCTCTCTGTTCTCAGCAAACAGACATGTAAATATAAGGACAAATTGAAGATTGTTTCCACAGAAGCAGTGTGCCTAATAAGGTTTTTCTTTCGTCTAAGTTTTTAAAATACAGGAGCTAGCTACCTATAGCTACAGCGCATAATGTTTTTGAGATAGTGTCTCAATCGCATAAGTTTCTATCGATACAGTGCTGCAATAATAATGTTTATAAGGTTAACTCTTCTTTGATTGGTCGGCAAAAAGGAGCCAACGGGGGGCGGAGCACTAAACTGTTAGTGCTCCGCCCCCTGTTGACTCTTCCTCCTTGCATATAGTTAAGATTTTAATTATAGCTATTTCTATTCAAATTATATACTTTTAAACTATCAACATAGATGGCTTTAATGTAGTTTGTTGGAGCAACTGCACTTTAGCTATAGTTTTTATGTGATTTTTTATTGACCTGGCACGGATTTTCACTCATTGGTCAATCTCCATTGCCAATCAATGAGTTAGCTACTATATTCTTAGTGGTAGCTTGTGAATTAAGAGGTTTTATTTAATTAAATTATCTACAATTGTAAAAGTCTATAGCTAACTTAAAATGGATTCCTCAGATTGGTTTGCGTGCGGAATATTCCATTTGTGACCTGTGGATTCCCGATGCGCAGCTGCACTCTGATAACAGTCTCCAAACCCCCAACTTCCAGCTAAACAGATCACCTAAGACCAGCACAGCTAAAGGCACTCCTACCAATGTTAGGGATGGTGCTGGTCTAGAGAGCAATGCTAGGTGAGGGAACTGAAATATAAACTATAGGGTTTGGTCGCATGCTAGGCCATGCATTAATCATACTCTCGATAATAAACACTTGTAAATTGATCACGGTTCCTGCTCTTTATTTACCTAATATGGTCAGATATTTAGACAAATTCCTTGTAATTTTATGCTCCTTGCTACAATTAAATGTATGTATAAATGAACAACTCCTTTTTTATCATAAGTAACTAGTCCATGTGAAGTAGCTAGCTGAAATATCATTAGCAATATAGGATGGGAATTGTGACTAAGATGTGCCTTTCTAATAAAATTTTAATATAGCTAGCCATCTGTCAATAATTACATTTATTCAGTCATTCAATTTTAAACATGGAGAAAGAATGTAGCTAGCTACAATGTAATTACACTCAAAACAGTTCATTATATTCTACTACTGCATTTTTTGCAGGTTCTCCATCAACCCTGCATTCCACCCATTCCCCCAAACCCTCTCCACAGGTCTCCCCCACACCCCATCAGGTTTATCAGGTGGACTTGGAATGGTTACTCATCTGTTGTGCCTTGTATCTGGTCTATTACAGGTTCCTTTGAGGTATATATTTCACTTCAGATAATTTGTTCTCTTCATTTTATACAAGAATAATATTTTTAAGGTTAACTCTTCTCTGATTGGTCGGCAAAGAGGAGGAGCCAACAGAAGGCGGAGCATCAACGTAAATGCTCCGCCCCTTGTTGGCTCCTCTTCCTTGCATATAATTATAACTTTATAAGTTAAATTATAAATCTTTTCAAATATTAAGAATAAGATTTATATTTCATAAACATTAGACATGTTTATTATTTTTTTTAATATCTTTTCCTCCTGCAGGTACCCAATGAAATCTTTAGGATCTTTTTCAAGCGTCAAAGATATAGCCACCACTCAACTTCCAAATGATAACAGGGAATTCCCTCTCTACACCAGAGGTAAAGAACGAGAAAAGCTACACTTCAAATACGCAGTCTTTCTCCTCAACAAAAACATTGCTCAGTTGCACCACTATGTCGGGTTGCCAAAACCCTCCGACCCGGCCTGCACACTACCTAATTTGTACGCCTTGCTAATGCATCTCACAAGGGATGACCATTCACTGAGCGATGAGTTACCAGATTTGAAATGCGATTTACTAGTTACCTCTTTTTGCGATCTGTACAACGATATATCGAGTAACTCACTAAATGTCGATAATTTAGATGCCACATTCTCCTCACCATCAATCTCTCCCACTCATTATTCTAAAGATGATAGAGGCATTCGTTTGCATTCTTATGTGTCAGACCAAAGTAATTCGGATGTTAAACTTTCCTCGTCCGCTCCTTATGAAGAAAAAGACGTTTGGCGACAACGTGCCAATCATAATCTTCTCGCTCACCACTCTGCTCTAAGTTGTTCGCTGGATAAAGGCTTGGATACCATTAACGACTTCATAGGCGATACTTCTACAAATGAAAAGCAAGCAAGTACTAGTGTTAATAAAAATACAGGGTCTCTCACTGACTTGTGTAAAGAGAAATCGTTGATGGTTGTGGCCGATAGTATTGATTTCAGTGATCAGAATCTAGCTTCTTGCGTCAATGATAGTGACACCACCTCCTTTTTGCGGTCTTGGCAGGAAAGTGATGGAAATGTCTTGCAATCTGATGGATTTAGTTCTGTTAACAGTTTGGAGGGTTTGGAGGAAATCGGAGTGGAAGTAACTGAGAATTTTAGGCCCAATGAAGACGATATCACTTCCCCATCTGAAGCTAAAGATAGCGGTAGTAAAGACTCTAAGAAAGTGAAAGGCAAGAGTAGAAACTTCTGGCCTTTCAGTAGATCTAATACTAATGAGAGTAGCAAAGAGAGTGAATGTCTAGCTGATGAATCTAGTTTGACGGTAAATTCCACTTTGCCGACTGTTAAAGATGCCAGTACACCCACTACTAGTTTAGGCTCCCCAGTAACACCTTTAGTACCTAGTGATAGTGTGCCTAGTGAAGTAAGTACAAAAAAGCCTAATCTTGAGACGGAGGAACTTCTCAAACAATCTCTAGCCGCGTTGTCACACGAGGTGGATTTCTCAAAGTTGTCCGATTTGACGTCAGTTACAGACCGGACTGAAAAGTTGGCGAGTAGGACCTTCTCCTTCAAAATGGGAGGGAAGTAGTGTTTTTATTTAACTACTTGTATAGGATTTCAATTAATAGGACTTTCAATTAATATAGAATTTTTAAATAATTAAAAGTCCTGCTAATTAATAAGATTTAGCTCTAATCAAATGATAACAGCATGCCAAAGGTTTAACACTAGAATTAGGTACCAAATAGTTCAGACTGCTTTTTTATTTTCAAATACATGTAGCTATCTCATCAATTATTATTGGTAATTTCTTGCATTTTTTTTATAGCTATATGGAGACAGTGTCTCCTGATATTAAAAAAATAAAGTTGCAATAGCTAGTAGCTACCGATATAGTTATTTGAAGATAATGTTATTATAATGTAAGAAAAGATCCAGAAGCTACCTACCAATAATAATTTGAGATACAAATGTTTGAAAAGTAAAAAGCAGTCGAATTGACTGGTTGCTATTTCTGGCGTTAATATAGCTACTTGTGATTGATATTTCTTACCATTTTGATTAGTTCAACACTAACATTCTGTGTTACATCACTAGTTAACATACTCATCACTAGGGTTGTGACAATATGCTTTTAATATCATAAATCCTGAAAATATTATAGACGGAGAGAATTAAAGAGTATTGAATGGTTCTACACCAGCGGTATATAGTATTCGATACCATTTCATTTTCTCTATGATATTCATATAGACCCTATTACACGTACTCTAAGTCCAGTTTGGCTTACGAAGTTACGGCACTAAGCATAATCCAAACCGGAGCGTCTAATAGCAAATCAGTCGTGGAAACACTCCTACAGATGGCCAGATTAACTTTCGCCAGGACTATAATCTGCCATACGCCAGTCGAGGCTGTAGCGTGTAATAAGCTCATTGCATTGACAGAGTTGTCATATTCAAAGAAACATTTTTGAATTCAAAGATTTATCAGAGCCAGACTGAACAGACTTCTTACGGCCGTTCAAGTGCGTGTAACAGCTGTAGGCCGCCGTCAAAATCTTCCTACGGCGCCACAGGCCAAATTGAATGTAGGAATTTGATATGTGTAATAGGGTATTTAAAGATCTATGATTTAAGAGGCATATTGTCACAACCCAACTCATCAGTACCTACTATAATTAGCTAGATATACAGTTTATCTAATCCTTTGTTGATATATTAGAATGTAGTCCTGTTTAGGACATGTGATTTATGATCCCTTTAGTCGTTGGTTTAGTCTTTTATATTCTATTTGTTGAAACAGATTCGTATTTATTTATATTACATTATTAGACTAATTATTTACATATGCTTTTATATTTTAGATCTGAAGGTAAAAAGACAGATAGTTACTTCGTTATATTCTTTTTGGGTAAGATAAGTTCAGAGCTATCTGATGGTAGAACAACTCTTACATTTTCGAAAATGCGGCCATTTTATTAATAACTCTAAAGTCCCCAGGGGCTCTATCCTGAAGTTGTCTGTGGTGAATTGAAGACCCAAACTGTTGTAATTTGGATTAGCTATATATGTTTCTTTTAATCTCTTTTTTTTAACGCTACTTGCAGTTTTAGAGGACAGCGCTAGGGTTATACTCTTCAACTACGAGGTCTTATATTGAATTTTATGTTGGGTAGACGCGTAGGCTTCATTTACTATTACCTCTTCATTTTCCTCTTTCACCAGTGAGTACAGTCACAGGTGCTTGTGTCCCTTTTCTTCACATTCCTTGTTCAGTGATTGCATTCACGGAGTAGCTTTGCTGCATCCATGAGCATTGTCACTGACTGGTGGTAGGTGACTTTGTTCATTGAGCCACTATTCTTTCTGACTGCTTCTTCCAGTCCCTTGTATATTTTATTTTCCTTTTGATACCAGTGTGATGGACTTTGGTAAAAAGCATTAATAATTTACGAATTATCGGTCAGTTTCACATCTTCGGTCATATCAGAAAATAACAATATTATAATGGTTATTCTAGTTTAATTGGTATCCAGGATACCTGCAGGTATCATGGATACCAATTAAATAACCATTATAATATTGTTTTTTATTATATGACCGAAGATGTGAAACTGACTGATAATTCGTAATTTACCCTAATTTTAATTGCCTTCTTTCCGTATAACTGTACTGCTCCTAATAGTCTAGTTGACACGGAGTAGCTTTCATGCATCCATTGACCTTTGCCTTATTTCCTGTAGACTCGTTTTCTTTATTTCCTGAAGATATTCTCCAATAAGAAGTTAAACACTAGTGCTCTTACCTAACACTAGTGCTCTTGTTTAGCACTAGTGCTCTTGTTTAGCACTAGTGCTCTTGTTTAGCACTAGTGCTAGTGCTCTTACCTAACACTAGTGCTCTTGTTTAGCACTAGTGCTCTTACCTAGCACTAGTGCTCTTGTTTAGCACTAGTGCTCTTGCTTAACACACTATTCACTAGTGCTCTATATCTGCAGTGTGTAGGTACTTCTCATCATTCAACTCAAGTATCCGCATATCCTCTAATTTGCGGAAAACTAACTCTCCATTCTCCTCCAATTCTTCAGTTTTACCAAAGTTATATTGACTAGAGTAAGTTCCGAATTATTGGACAGTTCCACATAGTCAATCATAGATGAAAAGATAGCTGTAGCTATAATTCAACATTTGAACTAGTTAGTTATTGCAATTGCAATTATTATATATTTTCTTAATATAGCTACTCCTAAATATGAAACCGTTCGATTACTTGGAACTTACCCTCTTTATTCCGCATAAATTTTTACAGTTTTCCTTGGCAAAATAGAAGTCATCATAACTCTTCATTTTCCTCTTCATCCAATCTCTTTCTTTTACCTTGGTTGTTGACTTTGTTCATATAGTAGCTTTTCTGCATCCGTGAGTGGTAGGTGACTTTGTTCATTGTGCCACTTTCCTGTTGACTGCTTCTTCCTAATTCTTTTTTTTTCGAAAAAAACTTTGATATCTTTATTAATTAATATTTAAAAAAAATTGATAGGATAACTTCTGAGTTGTTGGACAGTTCCACATTTTCGATCATATAAGAAGTAATATATATTTAAAATTAACTTTATATTTTAATTAGTATCACTGATACCTTCAGGCATCATGGATACCAACTATAATAACCAGTTAAAATTTTAATTCTATACACTTTTTTTCATATGTTCTATAATGTGGAACTGTTCGACAACATGGAATTGTCCCCTATGTTCAAGTTTAATTTTTCTAATTTTTTTTTCACGGTTAATTTCTCTCTAGTACAACATACTAAACATGCCTGCTAAGAGTTTTCAGTGTAATAATACTATTAGTTCAAATACATGAACTACGGAAATATGCAACCTATTCATTTTGAAACACACATCATATCGTAAATAAGTGCAATAATGTTCTATTTTATTTAGTATGTTCTGTAATTTCCTTTTCTGTTATGCAGTCATTTCGTTAACCATTCCAACTATAAAAACATGCATGTTATTAATATATTGAAATGTATAGATAATACAATATATTTACAATGGACGTTTCATTTTCCTTTCAAATTTAAAACTTAATTTTAGGGGGAAAGTTTATCGTATAATATTTTTATTGATTTTGATCTATTTTATATTAGTAAATGTACAATATTATACCATTTACCTTTCTGACTGCTTCTTCCAGTCCCTTGTACTTATTTTCTTTTTGATGTTAGCGATATGGCCTTTGGTTCTAGACGTTAAACCCTTAATTCAATCATCTACAAACCTCGATAATCACAAAAACTCCGCTTTTTTCGCAGCTAAAACCCATTCTGTACTAGCAGAAAAAAAACGTCGTATTTTCACTGCTCAGTTTACGCCTCTTCAATTAATTACGGTTAAATGAATGTAAGGCGGTAGAAACGCTAGTGTAGAATGCTAATTTACTTTACATTCATTTAACCGTGATTAATTGAAGAGGCGTAAACTGGGTCGTGAAAACGTGACGTTTTATATGCTAGTGTAGAATAGACCTCACGGGCAGGTTTCCCGTAACTAAAGCGCGTGACCTTGCCGCGCCATGAACTTGACCTTAGGCGTAGCAGTTGACCTCAGTTCGTAACTGCCTAGTTTTTGTGTGGTGTAATAATTATCTTCATTAGATCTGAATTGTGATATAGTTTCCTTTGTTAGTTCTTACTTGTAAGGAAATTAGCAGACTTCGTGAGGAGAGTATGAAATGTACTTTGTAAAACTTTACTAAACATGCAAAATAGTACCCACTAGCAATTTCCTGTATGGGTTACTTTAGTAATTGTTTGCTAATTAATTGAATTTTATAAATAGCTATTTTGAAAATAATACGTAGAGTAAGTTTCGATTTATCGGACAGTTCCACATTTGCGATCATGTAAGAAACTGTAATTATGATTAACTTATTTCAATTAGGGTAAGTTCTTAATTATCGGTCAGTACTACATCTTCGGGCAGTAAGAGAAAACAATATAGAAATTATTATTATTAGATATCACTATGTAATAATAACAATTTGTATATTGTTTTTTCTTATATGGCCGAAGATGTAGTACTGACCTATAGGCGATAGTTAAGAACTTACGGTATTTACTTACCCAATATAACAAAATGTAATAAATTCTGCTATTTTAATTCAATTAGTATCCACGATACCTGCAGGTATCATGGATACTAATTAAATTTAAAGTGCAGAATTTATTACATTTTGTTATATATATTCGAGAATGTGCAACTATCAGATAGCTCTGATTACCCGATGTATTATTTTCAAGCTAACTATTTATAAGATTCAATTAGTTAGTGAATTGTTCTATATTTCCATTGCCAGCTTTCGCCACCTTCGATAAATTTCAGTTCTGACTTCCGTAAACTCTGCTTTGTGGTTATTTAATTATTTTGCGGCACATTGTGCATTTGACCACATAGTATATATAAATATATTTATATCGCTCATTTGCCACATTACTGTCATAACTCTAAAGTAGCTATTTTTCAGGAGAGGCATTTTGGTACTTGTAATGTACGTACATTTAATGGTATATCGTTAGGACATTTAGCCTCTCTAGCGGTACATTTTAGAGCTACAATTATCAAACTTTTACCAAAATAATCAGTATTTTAAGATTCTATATGGATAACTCGAAAATACGTGTTTATGACATTATTCTTGCAAATGAGTGATATCACCACATTGAGTAGTACATATCACCACATTGAGTAGTACATATCACCACATTGAGTAGTACATATCACCACATTGAGTAGTACATATCACCACATTGAGTAGTACATATCACCACATTGAGTAGTCATATCACCACATTGAGTAGTACATATCACCACATTGAGTAGTACATATCACCACATTGAGTAGTACATATCACCACATTGAGTAGTACATATCACCACATTGAGTAGTACATATCACCACATTGAGTAGTACATATCACCACATTGAGTAGTACATATCACCACATTGAGTAGTACATTTGACCATCACTGTGGGTCATGCTTTCCCAATAGAATTCTCTTTTTTAATAGAATAATGGGAGTGGTACCTACCATGCAGTATAATGGCCCTGAGTTACCAAAATGAAACGGCAGCGACATTGAAGAATTTGAACTAAAAGAATGTTTAAATATCTTCAGTTCAGAAAAACCAAATGAGGGTATTTTTAAAATCTATTAATCATACTGATGATATTAAATCAATATCTTTCACATACCGTTATTATTGACAATTAACTTAAAAAAGTGATGTAATAAACATTATGGTATATTTGAAAGTATCGAGAGAATTGTGTGCTTGTTTTAGCATTTTTGTTATATAGTTAATTAAAAAAATGTTATATTTTTAAAATAGTTTTTATGCAGTATACCCCTCTAACCCTAAAATGGTTTTTTTATTACGTGGATGGTTAGCTTGGGTAGAATTTTACCCCAAAGTAAATAATTTAAATAAAACTTCTGGATGACATCTTTCATTTTTAAATATACAGTAAAACTTCTGAGTTGTGAAACACTCGAGTAATGAAGTACCTGAGTTATGAAGTATTTTCTATGTTTAAATTATAGAAAACGATATGCGGCATGAATTCTATACGTCATGCCCGAAAATATCCCATCTTGATGAATTATTATTCATTTTTTGTACTTTTCATAAATAAAAACCTTATTCTCATTTCGTTCAAGTTATCCCTCAAAGACCATAGTTTTCTCCAAGATTTCAACCATAGAAAACTATCAGTGTCCCTGAGTTATGAAGAAACCAATGCTTCATAACACAGGAGTTTTAAGGTATTAAGTACATATAGATATATTTATTATTTGCCAACTAAAAATAACTTTGAAATTTTCTTTTAATTTTTACTTTTCTGTTCCATTTTTAAAATGAATTTCTAATGTAGTTTTTTACTACAATTTTCTTTATAAATAGGTATAATGAAAGAAAAAAGAATTGTATTTACAAAAATATGTCCTGTCCTTAAAATTACTCTGTCCTTACAATAACACTGTCCTTACAATAACTCTGTCCTTACAATAACTCTGTCCTTACAATAACTCTGTCCTTACAATAACACTGTCCTTACAATAACTCTGTCCTTACAATAACTCTGTCCTTACAATAACTCTGTCCTTACAATAACACTGTCCTTACAATAACTCTGTCCTTACAATAACACTGTCCTTACAATAACTCTGTCCTTACAATAACACTGTCCTTACAATAACTCTGTCCTTACAATAACACTGTCCTTACAATAACTCTGTCCTTACAATAACACTGTCCTTACAATAACTCTGTCCTTACAATAACACTGTCCTTACAATAACTCTGTCCTTACAATAACTCTGTCCTTACAATAACTCTGTCCTTACAATAACTCTGTCCTTACAATAACTCTGTCCTTACAATAACTCTGTCCTTACAATAACACTGTCCTTACAATAACTCTGTCCTTACAATAACACTGTCCTTACAATAACTCTGTCCTTACAATAACTCTGTCCTTAAAATAACTCTGTCCTTACAATAACTCTGTCCTTACAATAACTCTGTCCTTACAATAACTCTGTCCTTAAAATAACACTGTCCTTACAATAACTCTGTCCTTACAATAACACTGTCCTTACAATAACACTGTCCTTACAATAACTCTGTCCTTACAATAACTCTGTCCTTAAAATAACTCTGTCCTTACAATAACACTGTCCTTACAATAACTCTGTCCTTACAATAACTCTGTCCTTACAATAACTCTGTCCTTACAATAACTCTGTCCTTACAATAACTCTGTCCTTACAATAACTCTGTCCTTACAATAACACTGTCCTTACAATAACACTGTCCTTACAATAACTCTGTCCTTACAATAACACTGTCCTTAAAATAACTCTGTCCTTAAAATAACACTGTCCTTAAAATAACTCTGTCCTTACAATAACACTGTCCTTACAATAACTCTGTCCTTACAATAACTCTGTCCTTACAATAACTCTGTCCTTACAATAACTCTGTCCTTACAATAACACTGTCCTTACAATAACTCTGTCCTTACAATAACTCTGTCCTTACAATAACTCTGTCCTTACAATAACACTGTCCTTACAATAACTCTGTCCTTACAATAACTCTGTCCTTACAATAACTCTGTCCTTACAATAACTCTGTCCTTACAATAACTCTGTCCTTACAATAACACTGTCCTTACAATAACTCTGTCCTTACAATAACTCTGTCCTTACAATAACACTGTCCTTAAAATAACTCTGTCCTTAAAATAACTCTGTCCTTACAATAACTCTGTCCTTACAATAACACTGTCCTTACAATAACTCTGTCCTTACAATAACACTGTCCTTACAATAACTCTGTCCTTACAATAACTCTGTCCTTACAATAACTCTGTCCTTACAATAACTCTGTCCTTTAAATAACTCTGTCCTTAAAATAACAATTAGATAGAAAAGGGTTAAATTTATATTAGAAGCCAAATTAAATATAAATAAGACCGGAGAGATTTAAAAAATCACAGTCTAGCTAAAAGGTAATTATTTAACAGAACGATTTAACATACCTGACTGCTCTCAATAAACATGTTCCGTTGTTTACTATCTCGTATAAAATGATTACAAAATTAGAGCAATGGTTCAAGCGTATTATTCCATGGAAAACTGGTCAGATATATTTTATGGCTTCTAAGTTCTGGGAATAGATTTTTTTGTAACTTTTTTGCAATTTATTTCATGTATTTGCTATTAGAGGGAAATGAAGGCAATATTCGAGACATTTTGCTAACTTTTTCAAATGGATGAACTTTAGCACTATTCTATCGATGGAAAACACGTACATACAGTATATACTTGTGTATATGTAGCACTATGAGTGTCGGTTGACGGACACTTGGCCAAATGTCCTTCCGCGCACAATAATGTACTTACATGCACGTGTATTTGCCAAAGTATGCACTAACGTCCTATGCACCTGTATTTGCAGATGTAAATTATAGTAGGGTAAGTTTCGAGTTATCGGATGGTTCCTCATTTTCGTTCATATAAGAAAATATGTATATGTTAATTATTACTTAACTCGTTATTTTAACTGATATCCATGATTCCTACCTACTGACATAGAATTGTAACAATAATAATTGTATATTCTTTCTATGATCGGAAATGTGAAACCGTCTGATAACTCAGAGCTAGCTTCAAATGTTCAAAATGTTAATTAACAATTACTATTTTTTTATACACTACACAATAAACATAATAAGTTAAATAGAATTATTACCATTCACTACATATTCTTATTCCACCCACTGATAGCTATTTCTTCTTCATTATTCATTTCTCCCGTACCTACATTTTATCTACAAAATGTAACTTTCAAAAACTGGACCTAAAATGGAAAGAAAAAGTCGTTAGTTTTTTGTTGCAACTCAATCGGTTGAGTTGAAGGAGGACTGCAGTCAAAATAGTTCTTCCAATTCTATAAAAACAATTACACCTACCTGTACATGGCCTACTTATCTAAAACAAATATAACACATATAATTAAAGAGAGGGACTACATTCACATCAAGATGTATATCATTTAACAGTCAGATTGTTAAAATTATCCCTCAATTTTCTTAATTCAATTAATGAGTAGCTACATAAATTCGTTCTTTACGAGTATAATTATAAAATGAATAAATTTGAAATAGTGTAATATGACAATCCTTAGAGCTTGTTCTGGTTGGAATGTAGATTTTCACTCTGAAATCTTCACTTGAGTTGCTTTAATTATCTAAGACGTGTTCATGAGAAATCAGTTAAAATAATGCAACATGTCTTGTTTTTTAGTTAGTTTTTACTCTGCTGAAGTCTAGAGCCCGGGTGATGTACATGCGCTGTTGCGTCACATTTTGATTCGAGATCGCGCACTTCGGTAAATTTTGCGCGAACATATACACACGATTAACCTATCAAATAGGGTAAGTTTCGAGTTATCGGACAGTACCACATTTTCGGTCATATAATATAATAGTATATAGTATTAATAATAAAAGTGTTTCACTTGATCGAAAATGTGGATCTGTTCGGTAACTTGGAACATACCCTACCCATTTGGAATAAACTCTTCGCTCAAATAGATCACTAAGCCAAAAGTAATTAATTTAACACAGAACATTATGAATACTTTTACAAGAGTTTCAATTAACGAATATCTTGTAAAGGAAGTGAAAACAACAATCATAAGTCATACCAGAGCTGTAAAATATATAGTTTTCTAAAACAGATCATCTAAAAAGTGTTAAGATCGTTAAAAGTGTTCAGATTGTTCATACGTACTCTTCATTTGCGAAATGATCCTTGGGAGAATGTTAGTGAAGAGACCACGCCTATATTATATACCTATATAGGTATATAATATATAAGTATATACTTTATAGGAATAATAGACAGTGGATAGTTTCTCTTGATGAGTCACAAGTGTATCTTACCAGGCATTAGAGTTTGACCCCATTAGTATATGATCTGGTCACATACACCTTTGGGAAGCTAAGATATAAGTTATGTACTAAGTCAAGTTATGAATAAAATGCTATTTCGATGCGTGCTCCATAATATGATATGTTGAATATGATCATATGATGTATAGCAACATCTGTTGAGTAGGGTTGTGATAATATGCTTTATAAATCATAGATCTTAAGAATATCACAGACGAAATGAAATGGTATCGAATATTATATACCGCTGGTGTAGAACCATTCAATACTCTTTAATTCTCTCCGTCTATAATATTTTCAGCATCTATGATTTTAAAAGCATATTGTCACAATATAGTTAGTTACACTGAATGGAAAGTGACCTTCATTAAAATTAGATTATTTAGTCTAATATGAATAAATATGCATTAATAAAATAAGCATACTAGACAACAAAAGTTTAATTATCTTACTATGTGTAGAAATACATATCCTGTTTATAAGTAAAATAATGTGACATTTAATTAACTCTACGTGAATGTGTATGGTAAAAATGTAACTAATTATTTGTTATATATAATTTAAGAATGTAAAAATAATTATCAATTAGTCTACAATTGAATATTAATTAAGTTAAAATAATATTTTTATTAATAAATCACTAAAGTATTTTCGTAGTATCAAATTTAGTAATTTTAGTGAATTTAATGAAAAAAATCTTCAAATTAAATATTTTAAATAAATTTTCCAAACGAATAACTACAACAATTCCATTCAAATTACAACAGTTCCATTCAAATTACAACAGTTCCATTCAAATTACAACAGTTATATTCAAACATCAATTTAGTTACCTCAATAAACATTGTCCTAATTATCCTTACTGTTTAGTCAGTGGACACAACCTTGATATAGTGACCTACAAACATCTTCCTAAAAACTGCACCCTGTCCATCCTTTATTATCCTACTTCTGAATTAGTACTCCTATACCCTTTGTCCTACCTCATCCTTAGGTACATCCTTTACCCTATACCCTTTGTCCTACCGCATCCTTATTACATCCTTTACCCTTTGTGCCATCCTCTCTCTAGCCTGTCCGTTATGCAGGACATTACCCTTATCCTTGACTAGGTATTACATAGCAGTCTTCACGCCCTAGTTATGAAATGAAGAGGTAGGATATGTAGGACAGTTAGGTGACCTCTCAAGGATACATTCCAGTGATGTAGGATACATTCCTGAGATATTCCTCAAATATGCATTCCTGGGATACCTCTCAAGGATAGATTCCTAGGACAACTCTAGGACAGGTTTTGGGGGAAAAAACTAACCGAGTGGTTAATGATACACGTGGTTGTGTTTACAGTAACAATAATGAAGGTTTGAGGCTGGTTAGGTAATTGGAAATGTAGAATTAATGGATTATTATTTGTTTTTTGTGGAAAAAAAATTAAAAAAAAAATTACATCATTTTGATTTCAATATTGATATTATGAAATAATTTGTTTTTGATAATTCATTAAAAATCAGTTAATAGTTGTATTTACTAAAAAAATTATAGATTTTGGAATATATCATTTTTTAAATTAATTTTATTCATAGATTTTTTGTTAAATAATAAACTTCTTTTAAAATGAATTACGAAATTAAAGTTGAGTATTTTTATCACCATTTCACATTTGAAATAAATCCTCGTTAAAAAGCTAAGCAAAATGCAATAAAATCATGAAAAGAAATAACTCATCTGACTGCAGAATCACATAAACAGAAATTCAATTCCACGTTTCCTAAGAATTCAAATCACAAGGTAGGGCGACCTTTAAAGTATAAACTGACTAAAAAATTAACTTGATATTTAAATGTGACGATGTTCATAAGTAGAGTGTGTGTGGTGATGGTACATGTTGTACCCAGGGAGGTAATTATGGTGGGGCCATAGAAGATAAGCCCACCATAACTTACCTTACCCCTCTCAATCTTCTATGGCCGCACCATAATACAAAAGGAAAAATTAAACTTCAAAATTAAGGCTATCTAGCTTCATTACCTAATAAATATTTATATACAACTATATAACAATTACTTATGATAATATTTATAGATACGTGTACATTTCTTACAATTTTGCTAAGGTCGTTTTTTTAACAATAACTTGATAATCATGAGCATTCTCCGTCTAACGATAATCATTTATCACTCATGAAATCACAGATTTTATCACGGGGCATTGGAGAAAAAAAGGCAACACGAATGAAAAATCTTAAATTGCGCAGATCAATTCATCACTGTAGGTGCCAGAATAGCAGACTGCTGTTTCCACTCTTAGTAACCTTGATCTTGAAATCCAAAGTAGGCTGCCACAACATTAGATTGTTATCTTGTAAGTTACCCAGACAGAAAGGGATGGTGGCATTGAAGAATATTTAAATAACTTAGTTTGAAAAGAAGGAAAATATTAGAAGTATTATAGGATTTCTGTATCAAGTCTACTAGAATTTTATGTTAAAAAATAATATTTATTGCGTTGATTCCTAGTGAATTAATTTAATTTATGGCATGAATGTTTTCTACGCAGTCCTCTTGGTTGACATTTTGAATGTTTACGCAAGCCAAAGACTGATTGAATCCCAAGCGGAAGAAGGAAAATGGTACCAAGGAGACTTGGACTTGCCCGGTGACATCAGCGATCGGAATGCCGTCCTCTACAATTGGCAAAGATGGCCTCATGGAGTCGTCTACTATCGTCTGGACGACTCTTACTCCGACAACTCCATTTCGACGATAAGACAGGCTTTCAAAGAATTCCACACGAAAACTTGCATAATGTTCTTGCCGGTAGATCGGAAGAGGGTTTCGTTCGTTGATATTAGGGACGAAATGGGGTGTTCGTCTCATGTTGGCTTTGATGGAAAAGTTCACATCACTAGGCTGCATTCACCGGGATGTGTTCAACATGCAGGAACCATCATGCACGAACTGATGCACACACTTGGCTTCCACCATGAACATGCACGGGCAGACCGGGATAAATACGTCCACGTGAATTGGACCAACATCATTCCGGGACATGAACGGAATTTCGATAAGCTCCCTCGCGACCTGTCCAATTTGATCCAACTGGGCCTTCCATACGACTATGAAAGTGTTATGCATTACGCTCCGTATGCTTTCGCCGCTGACCAGGTCTGGCCTACCATCATCCCGATAAAGGGCAACCCATTAATGGGTCAGCGGGTTAGACTGAGCCCCATCGATGTTGCTAGGGTCAACCGTATGTACGACTGCAAGAGTTACAACCTTGGAGACCAGTTCGATGGTTCAGTTCCGTACAGGCGGGTTAAGAGGAAAATTGCCGGCATGAAGAGAATTCTACTCTAAATTGGTTTGCAATCTAAATAATAAAAAAGGCAGCTTTGAGTTCACACTTAGGCCAAATTCAGACTAGAAGTCAATCTACTTTTTCATCGACCTGACCAATTCAAATCAGGATTTTTGACATTTGCTAGAAGAACCAGTCTGGACTTACGAAATTATTATCAAAATAGAATGCGAGCCACATTAAAAAGAAGAACACTTCTATTTATTGAGTAATTGTACAGTTGTTCTCTCTTTGCTTCCAAAGCAGCATTTCGAGTTTGAACTTTAGAATTTAAGCATCAAAAACAGTACAACATAATATAATATATTCTTACTTTTATTTGTGAGTATTTTTGTGACCTTGCCGATTGTGAACTATCAGATTTGTCTGTTTCTCCATTCATTAGTACAGTAGAACTCTTCTATAATGAACTCCTGTATAGTGAGATGCAGTGTCATGGGTAAAGAAGTAGCCTGAATAGTAAACTGAGTTATTCTGTCATAAAATGTTCATAAATAAAATATATATTGTGGCTAATGGCCATTTTTGACACTAGAGAAAATTGGTTCACTATAGAGGCTACTTCCTTACTCAGGACACTACGTTCACTATAGAGGATTCTATTATAGAAGAGTTCTACTGTCTGTATCATTCCTGAATTGCTTTAGTTAGTTAGTTAGTTAGTTAGTTAGTTAGTTAGTTAGTTAGTTAGTTAGTTAGTTAGTTAGTTAGTTAGTTATTTAGTTAGTTAGTTAGTTAGTTAGTTAGTTAGTTAGTTAGTTGCAGTGCATTATGTTTCAATTCATCAGCCACAAGCTACTCTGACTCCTGAACTGTTGTAATTGCGTGAACTTCCGCCTCTATGACCATAACATATCGCCTCCTTCAAGTTCAACATAGTATGTACTATGGACTATGTGTTTTGACATAGATACGGTAAGGTGGGTAGACATAGTATGTACTATGGCGTATGGTAGAGGAGAAGGTGGGTAGGTAGACTGGAAAGTAGAATCTAAGGGTCACCAGCTTTGCAGGAAGTAGGTAGGTAGGTAGGTAGGTAGGTAGGTAGGTAGGTAGGTAGGTAGGGCCACATCCGAGTTATCTCACGATTTCACTTTTTCGATTATATAAGAAAAAATATACAACACGACATTTTAACTTGTTATTTTAATTAGCGTATACTTTTACAAGATGTGAAACAGTCCAATAACTGGAAACTTACTACAAGTAGACGATATTATATATGAAGAATACAAGAAAAGTTCCAATTAGTATACTTAATTATCCACCATACATAATTGAAAAAATAATACTGAACTAAATTTACTTCTATTCAGAGGAACTGCTCACCCAAGCTCCCCCTCCCCCCCCCCCCCCGTTATACGGCAGTCATAGCTTACGTTTCTTTCCGAAGTGGAATACGAATGTTTTTCATCCCCTTGCATTTTCCCCGCCACACGGTAAAAAAAAGACACGGTCAAAAAAAAAACCCGGGCCAAATACCCCCCGTGCAATAAAACCCCTGGACAAAAAAACCCCGGTCTATGTAAATATACAAATTCATTTTTATTAATATATTTAACAGTATTCAATGCGAAACAATAATTATTACATTTTTCGACGAGAATATGACCAATTTTTACCTAAATAAGGTATACCTACTTTATAGTAAAAAAGTAAAGTATAGATTTTGTCACTAGGTGCGCTATATCTTTTTATATTTATAACATATAGTAATTTTATCAATAAAAAATTAACGGAAATGAAAAAAAATGAATTAGGCTATTTACACCGAGCGGGGTTTTTTGTACTGGGGGTTTTATGATTGGAGGTTTTTACCTGCGGGTATTTGTCCGGGGGGCTTATTGCACGGTTTATTTTTTGCGTCCGAAGGTATTTGTCCAGGGGGTTTATTGCACGGGGGGTTTTGTCCGGGGGTATTTGTCCAGGTGGTTTATTGCATGGGGGGTTTTGTCCGGGGGTATTTGTCCAGGGGGTTTATTGCATGGGGGGTTTTGTCTTTTGTCCGGGGGTATTTGTCCAGGGGGTTTATTGCATGGGGGGTTTTGTCCGGGGGTATTTTCAACGCTGGGTTTTTTTTTGCACGGGGGTTTTTGTCCTGTCACCCACACCCATGCGTCACGGCACACGTCACTAAGATGCTGATCTGCATTGCCCGTAATTACAACAGGTTTGCATTGCCTGCTATATAACGATTTCATCTTACAAACCGAACTACGAAACTGATTAATGTCGTATAGCGGGGCCCACTGTATTTAAAAATTTGAAGTCATTATGATTTAACTAACTTCCTGTACATGTTGATTTGATATGTTTGAACCGGTAATAATTTATGAAACCATCTTTGTTCTTATTTCTGTTCTTATTTTTGTTTATATCTTTCTCTTATTTCTTGTTTTTATATCTTACTTATTTCTTGTTTTTGTTTTGTAACCACAATGTCATTCTTTTGGACGCAGTTAATCGCAGCCCCAGGTTATTGGCTTACCTTTACCTGGTAATATTAATTACCTTGAAAAAGAGGTAGGTAGGTAGCTTAGTAGGTAGGTAGGTAGGTTAGTAGGTAGGTAGGTAGCTTAGTAGGTAGGTAGGTAGCTTAGTAGGTAGGTAGGTAGCTTAGTAGGTAGGTAGGTAGCTTAGTAGGTAGGTAGGTAGCTTAGTAGGTAGGTAGGTAGCTTAGTAGGTAGGTAGGTAGCTTAGTAGGTAGGTAGGTAGGTAGCTTAGTAGGTAGGTAGGTAGCTTAGTAGGTAGCTTAGTAGGTAGGTAAGTAGCTTAGTAGGTAGGTAGGTAGCTTAGTAGGTAGGTAGGTAGCTTAGTAGGTAGGTAGGTAGCTTAGTAGGTAGGTAGGTAGCTTAGTAAGTAGGTAAGTAGCTTAGTAGGTAGGTTGGTAGCTTAGTAGGTAGGTAGGTACTGTGAAAAGTAGAAGAGTAGTTTTTGTTAGCAGAACATAGTAGGTATTTAATACAATCTACAGTAGAACTACTCTATAGTGAAATCCTATTTAGTTGATATAGTGTCCTGAGTAATGAAGTAGCCTCTATAGTGAACAAATTCTCTTTAGTCTGCCATTAATGGTCATCAGTGTTCTAAAACTGATGACCATTAATGGCAGACTGAAGAAAATTTGTTCATTATAGGGGCTACTTCATTACTCAGGAACTAAACAGGACTTCATTATAGAGTAGTAAATCTATAAATTGAGAAGTTCCAATTCATTATCTAACAGTCATCCATAATAACTCGTTGATAAAGTTAGCACATCAGCAGGTGGTAATTGTTCTTATGACGTCAAATGGCAGCAAGAAATCAGAATTAGAGTAGAACATTTTAATTGGTGGCTGTTGCTTACATCGAATTAACACCAGAAGTACCAAACAGTCAATTTGACTGATGTTTACTTTCCAAACATTTGCTTCTCATAAATTGATATTGGTAGATAGTTCAGATTTTAGAGACACATTGACTGTTTGGTTGCTCTAGAGTTGAAAATGTCCATTGCTCAGCAATAATATTTTGCAGTAATTCCCCATTTTTGAAGAGTGGTGTATTTTTTTTTTTCTTGAATTCCCTAAGATTTGCAGAGTCAGCAAATTTTTTCTACCGTTTGCAACATTTTATATTGACGCTATTTATTTTCTAATAACCACAAATTGAAAGCAATTCCTCGAAAGGAGTTTTAGACATATTGCCAAAAATATTCCACGATAATTTAAGAGAAAGTGAATTACATTATCTTCTACAGTTTGTAATTTAAGGTAAAAAAAACTTATTGAATTAAAAAAAAAACAGCAGCATTTAGGATAAGTTCCGATTTATCGAACTGTTCCATTATTCCGATCTCTTTGAGAAAAACTATAAAATTTAAAATTTTAACTGCTAATTTAAAATTCTATAGTTTTTTCTCAAAAGAGATCGGAATAATGGAACTGTTCGATAACTCGGAAGTTACCCTACAGTATTATATTCATTTGCACTACCATTTCAATGTAGCTTTTCAATGTGTCAGACACATCATAAATGTCTTTGATAACCTCTGGACAAACGCTATTAACTTAATAAATTACAGAGTACTAATTATTGTACCATCAGTCATAACTTTCCAGTCGTTCTTTTAACCGCAAATTCGATGTACTCAATTAGACGAAAAAAAGAACACTTATAATAAGTACACCCTCAGGAAAGTAATATCTATTTATTTGACTACTGGTCAGTGTGTCGATTATTGATAACTAGTTGTGTTGTGACAATATGCTTTATAAATCTTAGATCTTAAGAATATCACAGACGAAATGAAATGGTATCTAATACTATATACCGCTGGTGTAGAACCATTCAATGCTCTTTAATTCTCTCCGTCTATAATATTCTCTATGATTTAGAAAGCATATTGTCACATTCCTAATATAATAAGGTATAGCGAAATGAAAGAAGACTATGACTAGAGTGCTACTTGATAATGTCATTGATAAATAAAATGATGTATGATATGGTGTAAATTAATGGTATGTTAAACCTGTTCTATCGAATTGAAATTTTGTATCAAGTGAATATTTTATTTTAGAGTTAATCTTTCAAATTCTTTTTAAATAAAAGTCATGAATAGCAAATTAATTCGGCTGTGCAAGACAATACAAATAATATTCCATTGGAGATGAACTGTCACGGTGAAGAACATTGATACAATGTCTATTTATAGGCAATACAAATAATATTCCACTATGGATGAACTCTTACGGTGAAGAACATTCATACAATATCTATTTACAGTCAATACAAATAATATTCCACTAGGGATGAACTCTTACGGTGCAGAACATTCATACAAAATCTATTTACAGTCAATACAAATAATATTCCACTAGGGATGAACTCTTACGGTGAAGAACATTGATTCAATGTCTATTTATAGGCAATACAAATAATATTCCACTAGGGATGAACTCTTACGGTGAAGAACATTCATACAATATCTATTTGCAGTCAATACAAAGAATATTCCACTAGGGATGAACTCTTGCGGTGAAGAACATTCATACAATATCTATTTACAGTCAATACAAATAATATTCCACTAGAGATGAACTCTTACGGTGAAGAACATTGATACAATATCTATTTACAGTCAATACAAATAATATTCCACTAGGGATGAACTCTTACGGTGAAGAACATTCATGCAATATCTATTTACAGTCAATACAAAGAATATTCCACTAGGGATGAACTCTTACGGTGAAGAACATTTATACAATATCTATTTATAGGCAATACAAATAATATTCCACTAGGGATGAACTCTTACGGTGAAGAACATTCATACAATATCTATTTACAGTCAATACAAATAATATTCCACTAGGGATGAACTCTTACGGTGAAGAACATTCATACAATATATATTTACAGTCAATACAAATAATATTCCACTAAGGATGAACTCTTACGGTGAAGAACATTGATTCAATACCTAAATTGTGAAATGCAATCAAAAATAATAGAGTCACCTCATTTCTTTACTCAAATTAGGTTTCCAATTTGGCTAATGACGTCACAATCAACAGCCAATCACAGGCCTCGTAAGTCCTTGACACAATAATTTACAAAATAGATGTGCAAAAGAGGAGAGTAGAGTGGAAAACCACTTTTTATTGTAGAGGAGAGTACTATCTGCACTTTGTATACCACTCTTAGCAATGTACTATCGGTGTATTAAGAATCTGTTGTCAACCCCTCGAAATACAGTTTACGTTAAATTTTAAATACTCTTTTATAGCTTGCTTATAAGTTTGGCTATTGCTGTTAATTTTTATTCATTTTCATCTTTCTTTTTGTTCATTCAGTTCTCACTTGATAGTAACCAAGATATTGCATCTATTCAGTCTATTTCAATGCAGTACAATGCTCAGGGGGTGCCTGAGAAAAGCAAGGGGTGCGCGAGAAAAGTACTTCAACGTTGTCTCAACAAGACGTCTACCTGTGGACTTCATGATTGAGGAGGACTTACTGCCTACGGTCTATTCTATACCAGTATATAAAACGTCCCGTTGTCACCGTCCAGTTTACGCCTCTTCAATTAATCACTGTTAAATGAATGGAAAGCGAATTTGCAGTCTACACTAGCGTTTCTACCGCCTTACGTTAATTTAACCGTAATTAACTGAAGAGGCGGTTGGTGGGACGGTTTGTCATTATCTAGGAACCATTTGGGTAGATTTTGTAAAAATTGGGTCAAAGGTCAAGGTCCAACTCAAAAAATATTGGATGGTCAATGGCATTTATAAGTGGTGGTGAAGGTATGCACTCTGTGATTGCCCGTTCTAGTTATGGAACAATAAACATTCTTTAATTATTATCTCATTAAATAGAAAGATGATTTATAATATTATTAATATTCTTATGAATCTTGAGGGTTATTTTAGTCAAGTGTAGCCTATTGTCGACATGAATTATTATTTTTTATAATGGGGGCATAATTATTAGGTCAGTGAACAAAAAACATATTGATGAAAAAGTTGTACTATAAATAAAATTAAATGTTCTTGAATGAATTCATAAGAAAACAATGATTTTATATATAAACCGATAATTATTCTGAAACTTATTTAGTAACCCAGTTTATGTTCAAAAAGAGGAAAAGTCTTTGACTCGGTATACGGGTTATAAAAACTATAGAAAATGTTCTAAAGGCTATTATGTTAATAAATTGAATAGAAATTCACCCTTATGCTAAATAAAATAGGAAATAACTTCAGTAGAGTAAAAATATCTATATTTATGCACAATTAAAAATATTAAAATAATAATATATATCAATATGTTTTTTTAATAATTACTATGTAATTTTACACAGATGTTACACAAATAAATCATTAATTAATTTTCTTGTACTTTATTAATATCTAACTATTCAAAAATAATTACTAATTACAGCAGGAGAACAAAAATTCACATTTAATGATTCTTTTAAATTAGATATGTTACCAATAATTGTAACAGAATATTGCAATTTAAATAATAACGCAATCTTAGAAGTTAATGCAATTTTTCATCTTCATTATTAATTCCCTATTGTTTATTCTAATTTATTACTCATTTCTCTGATTGTTCTTACTCTCATCATTTTTTGAATTACATGAAATGAACCTTCTTGCAGTACATTAAAAATTAGAATTAAATTATAGAAATCAACTCTCAATTCCAGTACATTGCATGACCTGCCTTTAGATTAGAATTAGAATTAGATTAAAGTGCTGAACTCTCTTCCAGTACATTACATTATATTAAAGTTATGAATTAGATTAAAGTGCTGAACTCTCTTCCAGTACATTACATTATATCAAAGCTATGAATTAGATTAAAGTTATGAATTAGATTAAAGTGCTGATCCCTCTTCCACTCCATCTATGACCTACCTTGCCAGCCCTCTTCTGTGCCACAGTCATTATAGCATGTGATGTCCTGCAGTGAGGTTGTGTGGTGTCTGTGCCAGTGAGAAACATTACTGGAAAAACTTTACTGAATAGATCTTTGTTTGATGAACCTTTAATGGGTAAATCTTTAATGGATAGACCCTTTACTGGATAGACCCTTTGATGGAAAGTACCTTACTGGGTAGACCCTTTATTGGGTAGACCTTTATTTGGTAAACCTTTACTGGATAAGAATCTTCACTGGATAGACCCTTTATTGGGTAGATTTTGATGGATAAACCTTTACTGTGTTGAAACTTATTGTAAAAACCTTTAATTAGTAAACCTTTAATAGTTCTTTACTGTGTAGACCTTTAACCCTTTAGAAGGCACTCACCGATAAACTCATCAAATTTGTCAAAAAATTGTACTATATCACTTTTAAACATTTGTCAAGATATTTCTATTCTGGAGAAACAAACAATTTGTTCAATGTAAACTCATACTTTTATAATAGCGATGTCTGTTATTTAATGTTTATTTATTTATACACTATTATTGTAGCTAAACATGTGTGCTGAATATGAAATGAAAATATTGATTCATCCCGTACGTGATACTTGCCCGTAAAGGCTAAAAAAGTGCGCTTTAAGTGACGTTTAATGGTGTTTCTTTTTCAGGTTTAAAGTTAATATCGAACTTTTCTTTTTCTCGGTTCTTTACCAACGAATAGATTAAGGGAAGTTTTTGTAAATAGAGAAAAAATATCATTTTGGAATAAGGAGCTATTGAAGGTAAGATCTTCATCAATTCTTTTAATTAAAGCTTTATCTTTTAAATATTTTTTATATTAATTTTAAACAGTAAAAAATAAAATTATTCATAAAATTTTTAATGGTACTTTTACTACCATTTAATTAATAAAAAAATGAAAAACTGTTCTTCAATTGAATTTTCAAGCATATTTTTATTTATGTTACAAAAATCTACAATCAATGAATTTATGTATCATAATAACACTTATATAGTTGATGAAATTTAATATTGCTTCAAAATCTCTAACGAATATAATAAGTTTGACATTTTGTATTCTTTCTATTATATATATATATATTATTTAAATTATATATTCCATACCTCATTTGAGACAATGACCAACTTACTCTCATTTGTTATACTTCTTTTTTAGTACAAATTATCTCAATCACCATACATATTTTAATTTCTTTTTAAATTATTTCTACATAATATTTTTCTATAAGATTGTTCATAATCAATACTATAAGAACCACGTCTGTCTGTCTGTCACACTTTTATTAATAAACATATATTGAAAGGGAAAAGTTAATAATTTGTGCCATGGCTACGGGTCACACTAATACTAATAATTTAAAAAATCATAGTTTTGAATTATGAGAGTAGAAATAATTTAGTTAAATCATTTTATTTGTTTAGATAATACTTACTTACAATTAAATATAACAATTAATTAATTATATTAATTGAATTAGTAATGGATGAACAACAGGTAATGTAGTAATTAAAATAACTATATATTATACATCCGTTGCTAATTCAATTAATGTAATGAGTTTATATTAAAATGCTAGCATCTAAACATATAAACTTATTTAACTAAATTATTTTTACTCTCAAAGTCCAAACTATGATTATTTTAATTATTAATATTAGTGTGACCAGTAGCCATGGCCACAAATTATTAGTTTTTCCTTTATAATTATCAAAGACTTCGGACATCATTTTTTCTTATTATATTTTCTTATATTTCTTATTGTATTTTCCTATTTTTCCTTATTATAGATTTTTTATCTCCTTTTGTATATATTATTACTCCAAAAATCTGTCCAAATCACCAAAGACATTTTTTCTGTACCAGTTCGTTCGTAGGTTTGTCTCAGCACCGGTAAATCATTTCCATATTTGCTTTGCTTTACCGTGGTGACATTTTCTTTATCACTAACCTGACATTTTGACTCTGCCGTAAATGATCTTTTAAAACTTTTTTCGTATCTCTTTCAGTCGCTATGAATGTTAATGTGCATGTCAAAATTTCTAATGGAATATTCTTTGTAGTTCATTGCAGTACTTTTTCCAGTACTACAGTACATTATTTCAATGCAGTACATTTTCCAGTACTTTGATACTGTTTTACTTCACATTGTACATCAGTTATGTACTGAAATTTCTTATCAATATTTTAAATAAATGTTATAAGATATTACTAAGAACTTTCATCCATTGACAGAACTTTAGCTAAAATTACACTACAATATAAAAAAATACTGAAATAAAAAATATTTATTAAAATTAATAGTATGTAAATGAAATAAAAAATATTTATTAAAATTAATAGTATGTAAATGAAATAAAAAATATTTATTAAAATTAATATTATGTAAATGAAATAAAAAATATTTATTAAAATTAATAGTATGTAAATGAAATAATATTGAAATTAGAAAAATGGGTTACGAAATATTATCTCAGAAGATATCACATCTAGAGTTAATAGATTTATTCTCAAATATAAAAAAGTAATTCGATTGTATCAATGAAAAGGAAATATATAGCTAATACTATATTATACCTCTTCATTTTCCTCTTCAAGCAGACAATTGCGATCGTTTTATTTGCATCTCAGTCAATTGCATTCACGGAGTAGCTTTTCTTCGTTCATGAGCACTGCAAATCACATTAACCCTTTCTCTACCAGTTACCCAATAAAGATTATATTTAATCAATAGATTAAATGATTTAAACACTCAATACACTTAATCTACTTTATCAGAATAATAACTTATTTATTTCTATACCTACTTATAGAGGTTAGGGTAAGTTACGAATTATCGGACAGTTCCACATCTTCGATCAGGTAAAAAAAAATATGTAATATAACATTTAAACTCTTTATTGTACTTCCAAAAACACAATTATATTTGTTTTCTTTTATTTGACCGAAAATGTGTATCCGGCCGATAACTCAGAACTAACCCTAGTTTACATTACTTAATTTCGCTATTTATGTATACTGTGTGTAACGTCACTATCATTTTCAATTGTGAAACAATGATTAATGGAAGAGTTATAACTAGGGTTGTGACACTATGCTTTATAAATCATAGATCTTAAGAATATCACAGACGAAATGAAATGGTATCGAATACTATATACCGCTGGTGTAGAACCATTCAATACTCTTTAATTCTCTCCGTATGTAATGTTCTCTATGATTTATAAAGCATATTGTCACAACCTTATTTCATAAGATAAATTTTATCGAATTTGAGTACTCGCAAATGAATTATTTTAATAGAAAATAGTTAAACGTGAATTATGCAAGGAAATCAATAATTCAAACATATCTCATAAATGAAATAAAAAAAAGTTAATTCCAAGAAAGATATCATTATAAACTAAAAATAGAAGAAAAATCTAGAATTCCTTCGTAAATATCAGCTGAAAAATTGTATGTATTTTACATATGTAATTCAACCAAACAGTAACCCAGGTAGCAATAATTCTCAGGACAACATTGTCCCATTAATGGGGCAATGTTGTCCCATTAATGGGATAATGTTGTAACAATATTGTCCAAACTTCAATATCTGATGAGAATAAGGAGGTAATAAATTTTCCCTACAATCCTTAATTCAAATCATCTAAAGACTGTAACCATATCCTCCAAATCATCTAAAGACTCTAACTCTATCCTCCAAATCATCTAAAGACTCTAACTCTATCCTCCAAATCATCTAAAGACTCTAACCCTATCCTCCAAATCATCTAAAGACTCTAACTCTATCCTCCAAATCATCTAAAGACTCCAACTCTATCCTCCAAATCATCTAAAGACTCTAACTCTATCCTCCAAATCATCTAAAGACTCTAACTCTATCCTCCAAATCATCTAAAGACTCTAACTCTATCCTCCAAATCATCTAAAGACTCTAACTCTATCCTCCAAATCATCTAAAGACTCTAACTCTATCCTCCAAATCATCTAAAGACTCTAACCCTATCCTCCAAATCATCTAAAGACTCTAACTCTATCCTCCAAATCATCTAAAGACTCTAACTCTATCCTCCAAATCATCTAAAGACTCTAACTCTATCCTCCAAATCATCTAAAGACTCTAACCCTATCCTCCAAATCATCTAAAGACTCTAACTCTATCCTCCAAATCATCTAAAGACTCCAACTCTATCCTCCAAATCATCTAAAGACTCTAACTCTATCCTCCAAATCATCTAAAGACTCTAACTCTATCCTCCAAATCATCTAAAGACTCTAACTCTATCCTCCAAATCATCTAAAGACTCTAACCCTATCCTCCAAATCATCTAAAGACTCTAACTCTATCCTCCAAATCATCTAAAGACTCTAACTCTATCCTCCAAATCATCTAAAGACTCTAACCCTATCCTCCAAATCATCTAAAGACTCTAACTCTATCCTCCAAATCATCTAAAGACTCCAACTCTATCCTCCAAATCATCTAAAGACTCTAACTCTATCCTCCAAATCATCTAAAGACTCTAACTCTATCCTCCAAATCATCTAAAGACTCTAACTCTATCCTCCAAATCATCTAAAGACTCTAACTCTATCCTCCAAATCATCTAAAGACTCTAACTCTATCCTCCAAATCATCTAAAGACTCTAACCCTATCCTCCAAATCATCTAAAGACTCTAACTCTATCCTCCAAATCATCTAAAGACTCTAACTCTATCCTCCAAATCATCTAAAGACTCTAACTCTATCCTCCAAATCATCTAAAGACTCTAACCCTATCCTCCAAATCATCTAAAGACTCTAACCCTTTCCTCCAAATCATCTAAAGACTCTAACCCTATCCTCCAAATCATCTAAAGACTCTAACTCTATCCTCCAAATCATCTAAAGACTCTAACCCTATCCTCCAAATCATCTAAAGACTCTAACCCTATCCTCCAAATCATCTAAAGACTCTAACTCTATCCTCCAAATCATCTAAAGACTCTAACTCTATCCTCCAAATCATCTAAAGACTCTAACCCTATCCTCCAAATCATCTAAAGACTCAACCCTATCCTCCAAATCATATAAAGACTCTAACCCTATCCTCCAAATCATCTAAAGACTCAACCCTATCTTCCAAATCATCTAAAGACTCAACCCTGTTCACCAAATCATCGCAAAGACAATATTCATCTTCAGAGTAAACAATTTCAACTGCAGTTCCATTTAGCTAATATGGTCACATGCGTAAGCACATATAACGCAATGACTCAGCACATTTACGCGGCGTAATCCTCTTCGTGTTCTGACCTTTATTCAACCCCCTAACACCCGGTGTGCCAAACGAAAGCACTGACATTGAAGTCTAGCCCCTCAATTACAGTCTTTCCCTCTGAAATAGATTGCTGTGTTCGCTATTATTTTGATGCGTCTATTTTTTTTAGGTCATCGATGAATCAATTTTGATTGGAAGTAATTTGAGAATTCTTTTGGGCTTTATTCAATTTATTCATTGGCAATGAGTTTGACATGTTAATATGTATTATAAATTCAATCATGTTTTTGTGGCTGTATGCGTTTTGATTAACTACAAGGTTGTCTCAAAGTGTAGCACCTATTTCAACTCGGTTAATTTTATGCTCTTCTAAAAATAACAGAGTAAATTATGATGGGGTCAGGTAGGTGGAATGGTTGTAAATATCATGTAAGATCATAAGCGATACAACCCACGATAGAGTAATTTGAGTCCTTTTAGTAAAACTGTAATTTATATACTCGTTGATGGTTAAAGGAGATTGTGGCGGCAAATTCATGTATGATGTAATCCATATATTCTAATTTTCATAATATTCATATTTTATCTTTGATTGTATGATTTGTGTATGATTTATTGTGTATGATTTATTGATGAATTTTAAATGTCTGTATGATTATTTAAAACGTTACTGAAGAGTTTTCAGTATTTTGTTATGAATTTACAGAAATTTTTCAAATATTTTGAATTTTTTTCTTTTTTTTCTGGAATTTTCCTAATTTTTTCTGAAATTTTTCATTTTTTTCTGAAATTTTTCGATTTTTCCTGAAATTTTGAAAAGAATATCAGAAATTTCAGGATTTTCAGAAATTTTTCGATTTTTCCTGAAATTTTGAAAAAAATATCAGAAATTTCAGGATTTTCAGAAATTTTTCAAAATGCTCGAAAATAAAAAAAATATTCAGAATCATCGAAGAAATATTTAATTATTCCCATTACATTGATATTGTCTTTCATTCCACAGTGACTTTCACCCCAAATTGATACTGACACTGATGACCCGATGAGTGTTATATTTACCATCACTTAAATCATTATTGAAGAAGGCCAATGACACGAATATGATTTCTATAGTGTCTGTCACATGGAGTGTCCAACCCTCAGAGCAAGTTATGGTGGGCCCTTAGATGATTAGGGTGGGACAACCGTAACGAATTGGTGCAATAACAAGTATCTTAGAATAATAAATATATTTTGAAGATTGTTGTATACAGTAAGAGAGGAAGTTATGGTGGGGCCATAGCAGATTGAGAGGGGTAAGTTATGGTGGGGTCATAGAAGATTGAGAGGGGTAAGTTATGGTGGGGCCATAGAAGATTGAGAGGGGTAAGTTATGGTGGGGCCATAGAAGATTGAGAGGGGTAAGTTATGGTGGGGCAATAGAAGATTGAGAAAAGCGTCATTTATATATTAGAAATATATTTAAGGTATATATTTGTTCAGTTACGAACAATCTCATATCAATTCAATTTCCATCTCTATAACAATTTCCTCTCAATAACAATTATTAGCCCATAACAATTTACTTCAATTCCAGGAAGTTGTTCTTAATATTCATTTTAAATCTGCCATCTGTTATTTTTTTTGGCAAGTCGTGCGGGTTATTCTTTTTTCCCAATCAATGTCCGATCAAAACATCACAATGGAGTCTTTTCGCTCTAATGGCCAGGTACACATTTATTTATTTTGCCTCTGAGGTCACATTTTCGGGGTGAGTTATGATGTTTGGAGGAAAATAATAATACTTTTTGAGATATACGCCAGAAAAAAGAAATACATTAGTGGGATGCAAAGCCTATCAAATAAACATTTTATACTAAGTAAAGACATTTTCTGAATAATAAATTTTGAAAAATTCAATAAAAAGAATAAAAAAAATAGAGAAAAAAAGTTAAAATTTATAAACAGTACATTTCTTCTATAAATCATGAATTTCTTTTTTTTTTAAAGAAATCTTCCCAAAATGAATTTTAAATCATAGGAAAATTCAGAAAAATGGAAATGGCAAACGATATGGCAATTCCAAACACATAATTTAAGTCTTAGTAGCTACACGATAATGCTGTATATTGTATTACTTTCCAATTATTTAAAAATTAATTAGCTGTTGTTATTTTTTTGCCTGTATTAGGGAGTAAGGACCAATGCGTAGGCTCAACTTTAGGAACAATAAAGGTACACAATAAGGGTATGGGCTAGTGCACTTTAAGCCTAAAGTGGAACATGCGGGGTAAGTGAGGGTATCCCAGGAAAGAAAGACTTATTCCTGGG
Organism: Caprella mutica; assembly: GCA_947561585.1. Taxonomy (NCBI): domain Eukaryota; kingdom Metazoa; phylum Arthropoda; class Malacostraca; order Amphipoda; family Caprellidae; genus Caprella; species Caprella mutica. Next base: position 62,876 of record CANNZV010003360.1, read on the forward strand.
ACATTAAGGGAATATCCCAGGCAAGAAAGACTTATTCCTGGGACATTAAGGGAATATCTCCGGAATAAATCCTTTTGATTGGTATAGGGTAAATTACGAATTATCGAACAGTACGGAACAAAAACAATCAAAAAATTAATTAGTAAAATTTTGAAAACTTGTGAATTACAAAATCCTCAAAAAAAAAATTCCACTAACAAACTTTAAAAAAATATTGTATATGTCTTCATATAGATAATACATATTCATTAATTTCACAAACATGGTTTTCTTTTAATAATCACACATTACAATTTTAAAATATTTAACGAGTTAAGAGTATAAAATAAGAAAATATGTAATGACTCAAATCCTCACATAAAAAGATTTTCTTTTCGAGCAAAAGAAATTAACATCAGTAAGAAATTGCTGTTCTATACACTAATTATACGAGTGAAATAAAGAGTCAAACAACTAAATTATAGACTCACTTTGACCAGAAATCATACAATGATTGTAGAACAAAAATAAACAATACTGTAAGAGTTACAAAGTTATATTTCAATAATATTAAAGTCACCAAAATATCAGTTAGGGTCATTCAACCTGTGATGCACAAATAACAATTTTAATTCAGAGTAGGTATTAGTATTATAACTTTTATGGGATCTTTTAAACAATGATAAACTATATTATAAGCCTTAATATAATCAGGCAAACTATTATAAGTTAAAATGCCACCTTACAAGGGAAATCTTCTGGAGAATTCTTACTATTTAACTCCCTATTGACCCTATATTGTACAAGATATGGTTAAGCAAAGTCTGAAACAGAGAGAGTTGTGTCATCTGCAAAGAATACAGGGAAAATAATCAAATTTGACAGATCTTGAAACAATGAAACAACATAATACACATTAAAAGAATGAAAGTAGATTTTACGAGTGTACTTATGCAAGCACTTTCATAAATTGCTATTTGTAGATCTTCTCGGGCAAGTTGGGATGCTATTTGGTAATATGAAAAATAAAGCTATTAATAAACAGACGTTAAATGGATAAATGGCTAATGAATATAAAAAAGTGTAATTTATTTATGTAAAGCAAAAAGAAGGGGACCAAGAATTGGTCCTTGGGGTAATACCATCACTGCACAACTCCCCAATCCTGACGTATTGAGTTTTGTTTGTCAAATAACAAGAAAACCACTCATGTATATGTTACTTAATTACCTTTAATTGCAGTATAGACCCAGTAAAAGCTTAAAGGCCTGGTAAAGGCTTAAAGGCCTGGTAAAGGCTTAAAGGCCTGGTAAAGGTTCAAAGGACCAGTAAAATTAAAGGCCTATAGTAAAGACTTCGTTTCGGGCTGGTTCAAGTAAGTAAAATAATAATTACATGTTGTCGCATAATGTTCAATGATTATATATATGGCATTGGTTGCACAACATAGAATGTACTAAAAGAATTAGAAAGTATCTATTATGATATGTTATTAAAGTTCAAATTAATAGTTTTCATATTAGTAAAACTTATAGATTTGTATCTGTTATTTATTTAACATACATCAGTTCCATGAGTGTTGGTGACATTTCTAGTCCTCATATCTGCTATCATTGGTAGTAAGATGGTACCGTTTTCAAGATAAATTATATAAGTTTTTGTAATTTTAATGATTTTAATATGAATTTAATTATTTTATAGATATCTTCAAAATCTGCCCCAGACTTCTGAAACATCCTGTATATTTTCAAATGGTTTTTTAGTCATTATTTAAACATTTAAATATTATAATTTGTAGGTACAAAGTTGTTTATTTTTAGTCGTCACCTTTCACACAATTTATGTTCCCCGCTAAGGACAGTGCGGGTTTGAGGGGGGCGTTAACCCCATCCCGCCCAGTTACCCATTCCCGTACCCGCTACGTAACACTTGCATAAGTTACGACGTCGAACCCGACGTATCGCACCGTTACGAAATCATAACGCGATATTAGTGATATAGTGTTAATCGGTTTATTGTAACACTTTGGAAATAACAAAGTTGTTATTTTTGGGGTTGGAAAAGTTAGCTGGATCTTTTTTTCCCTTTGGTTACTCGGGTTACACCCTAAAGATGCTAAATAATTTGGTAGAGAGTAAGGCTAACCTTGAAATTAAGGTGAATATTTTAATATAGTTAATAGCGTAGATACTAAGGTTAGTCGGGGAGAATCTTCTAAATAATTTATACTTATTTATGTATTGTTATTTAAATTAGGGCTACAAAAATGTACTGTTTAATTATATTTTAAAATTATATTATAAAGAGTTTTCTTATTAATAGATATTTTGAAACTGTAAATAAAATTAGTATAATGAATAAAGATGATGTCATAAAATATATTAAGTATGAAAAAATTAATATTGTGATTAAGCAAACATATTTGTCAAAATCATTGGTTAATAAAACTATTGTATTATAATTTTAATTCAGAAAAATAATACTATAGAGAAATTTAAATTTTATCTAATAGAGTAGTATATTTTCAATTATTTTTTATTATTTTCTTTCATTTTTCTGTTTAGTATTTTAGATCAAGTTAAAATTTAAGATGACATATATATTTAAAAAATTAAAAGTTTGTATCTTCTTAGAATCATTTTTAAAATTAGAAATCCTTAAAAGAAGGAATACTCTTACAGTTTTAGAGGATAGCGCTAGGGTTATGCTCTTCAACTACGAGGTCTTAGATTTTGTGTTAGGTAGACTCGTAGGCTTCATTTACTATCACCTCTTCATTTTCCTCTTAGATTTTGTGTTAGGTAGAATCGTAGG
>CANNZV010003360.1:67002-77121 GCA_947561585.1 Caprella mutica
TTCTAACTTGTGTACGCGTGCCGTCAAAAATGATATCATTTATCAGTTTTCTGTTCACTGACGGTAGTTCAATTTATGTAATAATTATTATCTCTGACTCCGCTTTTAACAAAATATTTTACACTGAATAAAATAAAATTATATTTAGTCATTGAAACCATTTATTGTACCGATATCAGAATAATTTAGTGTGACGGACAGACAGACACAAGCAAACCATTTACTGAAGTGATATCAGAGTAATTTCCTAACCATTCTATCAGCTGCTTGCCAAGCTGTTGATCGCTAACATGCAAGTGACCAATAACTCAACTCTTACTCAATATCTTTTCCTAGAAGTTGGCACACCCTTTGAAATTCTCCCCTGTACTTGTTTATCATAAATATTAACTTTCCATGTTTAGTCTCAGGTAAGGATAATGTATGGAGGTGAATAATTAGTACCTAGAAAGGTAATACCCATGCAGTATATTGGTGTGGAACATGCGAGAAATATTGAATTCTAATTAGGTTACAAATTATTACTAATGATTTCTAGATAAAATTGGTATGGTGGGGCCATAGAAGATTGAGAGGGGTAAGTTATGGTTGGGCCATAGAAGATTGAGAGCGGTACGTTATGGTGGGGCCATAGAAGATTGAGAGGGGTAAGTTATGATGGGGTCATAGAAGATTGAGAGCGGTACGTTATGGTGGGGCCATAGAAGATTGAGAGGGGAAAGTTATGGTGGGGCCATAGAAAATTGAGAGCGGTACGTTATGGTGGGGCCATAGAAGATTGAGAGAGGTAAGTTATGGTGGGGCCATAGAAGATTGAGAGAGGTAAGTTATGATGGGGTCATAGAAGATTGAGAGCGGTACGTTATGGTGGGGCCATAGAAGATTGAGAGGGGAAAGTTATGGTGGGGCCATAGAAAATTGAGAGCGGTACGTTATAGTGGGGCATTAGAAGATCAAATAGGGTCTCACCATACCTATTCTTCATATATTTATAAATATTATTTCAACAAGATACTCTACTTGAAATGTTAATGTATTTACATTTTCAAATTTAATACATCCCATTGATATAAAATCATTTTACCTCAACGGGATAGGAGATAAGTTCCAAATTATCAGACACTTTCACTATTCGATCATAGTATAAAATATATGAGAAAGTTTTATAATTAGTACATTTTTACGTATATGATCGGCAATGTGAAAGAGTTCGATAACTCAGAACTTACCCAATTATTTCGTTCTCGGAATATAAGAAGCAACCAACTAACGTACTTATTATCCACTCACCAAGTCAACTAATGGATACCGGTTTGATGAACGGTAATAGAGTGGTGATCCATAACTCATCTCACAACCTTGCTCATGACATCACAATTACAGTGATGAGCGAGGTTGTGATAATATGCTTTATAAGTCTTAGATTACTAAGGCTGTGACAATATGCTTTATAAGCAATAGATTACTAAGGGTTGTGACACTATGCTTTATAAATCATAGATCTAAAGAATAGCACAGACGAAATGAAATGGTATCGAATACTATATACCGCTGGTGTAGAACCATTCAATATAGTCTTTAATTCTCTCCGTCTATAATATTCTTTATGATTTATAAAGCATATTGTCACAACCCTAAAATATGGTTTACTTGCCCCACCATAACTTTATTTAATCGGGCAAGTTCCAAGTAATTGGACGATTTCACATTTCCGGACACATAAGAAAAACAATATAGTAATCATTAAACTGTTTTAACTCGGAATTTACTCTTTAAACATCAAATTTATATATTTATTATACTATATAATTTATGCTTCTAATTTAAATAGAAAGCATACACATCATTCCTACACACCGTAATGCTTGATGGGAGGGTAAACTAGTTGAAGCAGTGTAACCTGTTTTGGGCTTCACAGTGAATCACATGCTTGCGAAACAGGAATGTGAAAAATGTGATTCGGGATGAACTGTGAGGGAGTGTTTCCTGAATAAAAAAAAAGAGAAAACCGAAACCTGATGTTGCAATTTGGTCTATCACGTAATTCATTACTTCATTCATTACTTCATTCATTACTTCATTCATTACTTCATTCAAATTACTTCATTCATTACTTCATTCATCAAACAGTTGAAATTGTGAATGAATTAAAAAATTGTGAATCACACTTTTGAATTCATAATATTGAAATAATTAATTAATTATTTACAAAAAGTAGTCTAAGAAAAGTGAATCTGTGATTATTTGAATATATTTTATTATTCTTTCCAAAAAGAAACTAATTGTAATGTTTGTAGACATTCTAGAATTGGTATGAGTACACGATGACAAGTTCAAAAGATTGGAAAATAATGATACGTAAGTAATCAAACTAAATTAGGAATTTAATTATTTTTTTCAAAAAGATCATCAAATGCCGAGTGTTTTCGAGCGAATGGAAATATTCGAAATGGAAGAAAATCTTCGCAATAATCCCTAGGATTTGAACGGAATCTCCAAATCTTTATTCCAGTTCAATATCCTACTACTCAAAACATGTCTAGTGTTAACAAAAACATGTTGCATGTTTTAGTTATTTAAGAAAAGAATTTTAATATTTATTATTAATTCATTATTTGTCCACATAAAATTAGGGCAAGTTACGAATTATGGAGCAGATCCACATTATCGATCATATATGATAAAAGTATATATTTTAACATATCAACTCGCTATTCAAATAATATTATTTACTATCATCTCATTTGAGCGAAGATGTGGAACCGTCCAATAACTCTTAATTTACCCTAGTTGCTGATATTTGAACATTCTCTAATTTTATTTCCTCATTTCTTAGATTTCGTTACAAATGATAAGCAAATAGAAGGCAAATCATAAGAGAGTAAATAAGCCTTCGAAAGCTCCCAACCGAAACATTTGATATTCGAACCGAAACATTCGGCCTCTTTTTTTTCGAGGCCTCCATTCGGTTTTTTTCGCGTGAGATGGCGCTGTAGTCAGTCTCGGTATTCCGCTTTGATCAACTTACTTTATTCGCATCGCTCTTCGTGTAGGTAGGTACCAGGGCGAAATTTTCCGAATTCCTTATTTTCAATCAGGGAGCAACTTTACAAACTATTTTGTTTTTATTGAAAGAATTCGTTAAACGAGAGCGGCGGCAGCATCTTTAAAAGATTACCCTCCGGCGATTGTCTGTGAACACTTTACGGGGAAACCTAATGAACGGATTGAGAGATTCCTTTACAGCTTAACATATACCATTAGGCCAAAATGCCAATAATTACAACCTATTATGTAATATAAAAGTCTTGTGAATAGAATATGGTCATGTGTTTATCTATCATTAAATGTATACGTAGTTAAGCAATAATTAAACTTTAGACAGTAATAATATGCTATACAGGTAGACCCCGCTATAAGTAAGCCCCGCTTTTATAACAGGACTTCTTAAAGCAGAGTTGACCCCGAGCTTACTTACATCAGTTGTACCGGAAAATTATTTCTAAACAACTTTATTTACATTTAAGGCACCATACAAAATATGGTACATAGTATTAGAGTACCATTCAAACGTTTTTTGTATATTGTTAATAAAAACGAAAATATTTTAGTAACAATGCTTAAACTTTAAGCGAGGTCTCCTTGTATTTGATAATTTATAATTTAGTGGGGGTTTAACGTCTGGAACCAAAGGCCATATCAGTGATATAAAAATGAAACTAAATACAAGGGACTGGAAGAAGCAGTCAGAAAGAAAAGTGGCTCCATGAACTAAGTCACCTACCACCAGTCAATGACAATGCTCATGGATGCAGAAAAGTTACTCAATGAACAAAGTCACCGACCATCAGTCAGTGACAATACTCATGGATGCAGTAAAGCTACTCCATGAACAAAGTCACCTACCACCAGTCAGTGACAATGCTCATGAATGCAGTAAAGCTACTCCATGAACAAAGTCACCTACCACCAGTCAGTGACAATGCTCATGGATGCAGAAAAGCTACTCCATGAACAAAGTCACCTACCACCAGTCAGTGACAATGCTCATGGATGCAGAAAAGTTACTCCATAAGAAACTATATATGATGACCTAATGTGTCTCATCATTGAGTTTAAATGATTATGTACTGTCAAAGAAAAGAATCTTTGTATGATGTTATTTTCTCAAATCACCGTTTTCTAATTTCCTACCGTTTTCATTTTTTTTTATTTATCATCATGTAAAAATATTAACAAGCATTACAATTAGTAAAATTTCTTTTTGGACATCTTAAATTAGGAAACGGAGGTAAAATTATTACGGATGCACTTTAATTTGACAGTAAATCCCAATAACGCTATTTACCATTTCTCCAACAAATGTGCAAGGCTAAAAAGAAGGAAACAATTCCATCGCAGAGCATGTTCAATTAGAGCAGCTAGTCGATTCCTTTCGCACCAACCGATTCGAACACTTTGATCTGCTAGTTCTAACAGACTGAAAACTCGCTAACTTTTACCGACAGAATGTACGTACGACGCGGGGAAAGACGCTCACGACGTCGAAAACGTCTGAATGTATGAGAACACAATTACAAACTCGGAGGGAGCGTACGACAAAATCCACTTTTTCGGGAGGGTGCGTGAAACAATGGAGATTTGGAGAAGTACAGCGAAGTTAATTATCTGAGTGGGCTTTTTAGAGGAAGAGGGGAAAAATGTTTATTTTAACTCTAAAGTTGGGAGGTATGTGACACAGTGAATTGAATTAACATTACGGATACTTGCACAGAGACTGTCAGAGAAGCAAGTCAAGTTGTGAGACAGGAGAGGTGACAGGAAAAAGAGTACAATTGTTGTCTGTTTTAATCCTTTTAGTGTACATTGAGTGAATGAATTGGGGGGAAATTCTGAATTAGAAAAATTAAAAAGCTTTGTTTAATGATACTTTTGATCTACTGAATTGTTAAACACTTATAGAAAACTGGAAATATACATTATAAGTAAAGTATAACTATAAATCTAATTTAAAAAGATATAATATTTAGCAGATAAAAGGTAACAACTATTATTCATGCAATAGATTTAAAAAAACAAGAGATTCAGTTGCACGATCAAATGTTTATCACCATGTAACATTGCTCGTACACGCAAGAAAGCTACTCAGTTCCACTGATTATACCTTCACACCTGCTTCTTATTTAAAGAGGAAAATGAAGAGGATCAGATGTTAAATGCGTGAAATCTAATGGTAATAATATGTAATATAATTAACCGTTCACTGCCCGGTGTACCATCTGTGGTACATATTAAAGGAACATAAAAAATAAGCCAGAAAATTTAATTTCACATGTTGTGAAATTAAATTTTGTTGTTGTGAAATTATTTAACTTATTCACATGTGAATAAGTTTAAGGTCGAAAAATAAAGAACTATTCCTCATGTTCGCTTTTAATTTATTACTACTAGTACAGTACCTGTTGTTCAATCAGTGAGAGTTCAATTAATGCAATGGGTTTAAGATTACATTCAAATGAATACATATAAATATATAAAATATATTTAATTTATCAAATTATATTTTTTACTTATTTTTACTATAACTCTCATGTATTCAATTAATAATTCTAGTGTGACCAAATTACTAATTTTTCTTTTCAATTATTAGTGTTTCTTTTATTTTTCTCTTCTTTACAACAACTTTATGAGGCGCTGTTGATAGAATGACTGTTTAACACATTTTGTGACACACGGACAGACGTGTTTTTATTTCAGTATAGAATAATATAAATGTTAGATTAAATATTATAAATATATTTCTTTAAAAAAATTTAGATTTCACCCAAAACTGTTATATTCTTATGATTTGATAGAAACAACATCTTGTAAAACAACCAATGTTTGTTGTTAATATACAGTATAAACATAAAGTATGAAGACATGAAATTTTAGAAAAAATAAATCGATTCTAAATTTCAAATCATAACTTGTTATAAATTTCTCCTTGCTGTGGTACAATAATAATCATTTAGTACAATAATAATTATTTAGTACAATAATAATTATTTAGTACAATAATAATTATTTAGTACAATAATAATTATTTAGTACAATAATAATTATTTAGTACAATAATAATTATTTAGTACAATAATAATTATTTAGTACAATAATAATTATTTAGTACAATAATAATCATTTAGTACAATAATCATTTCTTATAATCATTTAGTACAATAATCATTTCTTATAATCATTTAGTACAATAATCATTTGTTACAATAATAATCATTTAGTACAATAATCATTTCTTATAATCATTTAGTACAATAATCATTTCTTATAATCATTTAGTACAATAATCATTTCTTATAATCATTTAGTACAATAATCATTTGTTACAATAATAATCATTTAGTACAATAATCATTTCTTATAATTATTCAGTACAATAATAATAATCATTTCTCTCAGTGTTTTCCATTCAGGAAATAGAATAAGATTCCCTAACACTTACGAGTCACAGTAATTGTATAACCTCAGGCTACATATTATTATGCAGTTAATATTAGGCATATTCTTTTACATTACACACAGAGAGAGAGAGAGATACACTATACAGTGTATTATATAACATATATTATAAAATACACTAGTGAGTCACCCGTTAAAAATGACTGACTGTAAATTTTAGGTTATTTAAGAAGTATCCGAATATTTTTATTAGATATTTGGATTTTTTGTCAACTGATATCTTTTTAGTTCGGAGAGTTTCTTCTTCCAGATTTTTGAAGAAATCATTCGGATTATCTTGCTATCCGGGTTTCAAATTTTCCTGCCATCCGGATTTCGGTTACCATCATTCATTTATGAATTATGATATTTATTAATTATTCGGGATTTTTAAAATAATAGTTAGTATATTTAAAATAAGTTTCTAGATTTTTAAGATGAAATTCTAAAAGTTTTCTATAAAACTTTCTGGTTTTTTAAAAATAAAAATTCACGGATTTTAGTTCTCTGAACTGTTTTGTAATCCTGCATTTTTAAATTTCTTTATTTGTAATTTCAGATATTTTTGTTGTCTACATCTTCATGCAGTGAGTAATACTGCACACGCAGTAGATAATACTGCACACGCAGTAGGTACTACTGCACACGCAGTGGATAATACTGCACACGCAGTAGATAATACTTCACACGCAGTAGGTACTACTGCACACGCAGTGGGTAATACTGCACATACAGTAGGTAATACTGCACATGCAGTGGGTACTACAGCACACACAGTTAGTACTACTGCATGTGCATTGGTCAATCCTACCAAACTGGTTTCAAGGAGGAGCCAATAATTACTTATTTTCAAACTGAAATATTAGTAATTTAAGTCCAATTACTCTTTGTAAGAGTTATTATATGATGTATTGTTTTGTCAATTTAATTACTTTTTAATGTTATTTATTGTAGGTGATATCAATTTCTGTGATAGTTGATTGCTTCTATGAATCCAAAGGAAGTTTAGATTACGATTATATAAGGAAAAGTAAATAAATAATATAATAATTAAAGTACAGATTTTTAATACATGATCGAAAATGTGGAAAAGTCCAAAGACTCGTAACTTACTCTATGTACAGAAAAATATATATTCTTTAAATGCATGAGTTTTATTGTATAAGGAGAATTGATTGGCTGAAGATGTTCAGTGGGTGTACAACTCGCCAAGTAAAGACAAATCAGTGCCACACTTTGATAGCTGGGTGTGGTCCCTAGCCTTCCTCTCGCTCTTTGTATGTACTTATACATAAATGACCTTGATAGGACCAAACTGTCATCTGGTACACGAAGATGAGCTGTTATGGTGGGGCCATAGGAGATTGAGAGGGGTAAGGTATGGTGGGGCCATAGGAGATTGAGAGGGGAAAGTTATGGTGGGGCTATGGCAGATTAAGGAGGGGAGCCTACCCCCCTCCCCCCTTATAACTTCGACATCTTTTAACACATTTTAATTAATATATTCCAGTTTTATATCACATTATAATTTCCAATTAAAAACTGTGGACATGAAAAATCCATTAATTTTTTATTACTTTATTTTCATGTTATTGAAACAATAAAATCGAACAGTGACCCAAATTAAAGTGTAATTGAAACAGGAATTTTTGGCTTTTTTGTAATCACCCAATTTTTTTATTCTAATTATAGATTTTTTACCATTGGAAAGAAAGTTAAACCAATTCGAGTGCTGGTGAAACTGAAGCACAATGGTAGAAAAAATAGACAATATTTTGTTGAACTTTTAAATTGTCGTTAAACTGTAAATTGTAAAGATAATGTGAAAATAATTTAGGGTAAGTTCCGAGTTATCAAACAGTTCCACAATTGCGATAATAATATATAAAGATATATACAGGGTGACCCACAAAAAAGTGTACCTAACTTTAAATTCGTATATTTCAACAACTGTTGAAGGTACAGTTTTCTTTCAAGTATCATTTTGTTTGTTGAACTCCTCTCCATCAACAGTTAAATTTTCATAGAATTTTATTAATTTTTGTGAATATAACAACGACTTAATTGGTCAGAACCGGACAATGAAGTAAGTTCAAACACTAAAAATATCTTTATTTTATTATAATAAAAACAGATTATTCTCCAGGTTTTAAGAATACAAAAAAACTATTCCTTTTTATAAAATTTTGACAATCTGGAGAAAAGTGTTCAAGTACAAAAATGACAACACAAGTTTAAATTTTCTGAACAAAATTGATTTTGTGTTCAGATCGCACTGTCTTCTTGCGACCTGAACCACTCTTTTTATAATTTAAACTCGTACCTTCCTTTTTGTACTTAGACACTTTTCTCCGGATTGTCAATTTTTTGAAAAGGAACAGTTATTTGAATATTCTTAAAACCTGGAAAAAAATATGTTTTTATTAATGGGGATTTTGTTTAATAAAGATATTTGTAATGTTTGAACTTACTTCAATGTCAGTTTTCTGACCATTTGCCCCACCCATCAATTAAGACATATGAAAATTTAACTGTTGGTGGAGAAGGGTTCAACAAACAAAATTATACTTGAAAAAAAAACTGTACCTTCAATAGTTGTTGAAATATACGAATTTAAGTTAGGTACACTTTTTTGTGGGTCACCCTGTATAATGTAACTGATGTATAGCCACCAATATACATTGACTATATCAATATTAAAGTATATTTAGTTTAATGTATTATTGAAAAAGAGACTATTGTGAATATTTAATGCTATATTAAAGTTATAGAAACACATAAAGAAGATTAATGGTTAACAAATCTTCTATGGCCCCACCGTAACTCTCGTTTTTGTAGCTATAACATAATGTTTAAAGTAGCAGTACGTTCTTTGACTATTAATTAATTGTTTGTTTAGTTCTTTCTTTTAAGTCAGTTGCGCCACTTTAATTGAAGATAATAATGTGTATGTTTATCCTTTAACAGCATAGTGTGCCATATTTGACACACTGATATTGTGACGTACAGTTAGCATTTATATAAGAAAATTATTCTAATTTTTAATTTGGTAATTATTTAATAGAATTCAGAATAGATTATATATGGGCAATAAAATATTAAAAGCTATGTTTCCCACCTTAATCTCCTATAGCCCCACCATACCTTACCCCTCTCAATCTTCTATGGCCCCACCATACCTTACCCCTCTCAATCTTCTATGACCCCACCATAACTTACCCCTCTCAATCTCCTATGGCCCCACCATAACTTACCCCTCTCAATCTCCTATGGCCCCACCATAATTTACCCCTCTCAATCTCCTATGGCCCCACCATTCCTTACCCCTCTCAATCTTCTATGACCCCACCATAACTTACCCCTCTCAATCTCCTATGGCCCCACCATAACTTACCCCTCTCAATCTTCTATGGCCCCACCATAACTTACCCCTCTCAATCTCCTATGGCCCCACCATAACTTACCCCTCTCAATCTTCTATGGCCCCACCATAACTTACCCCTCTCAATCTCCTATGGCCCCACCATTCCTTACCCCTCTCAATCTTCTATGACCCCACCATAACTTACCCCTCTCAATCTCCTATGGCCCCACCATAACTTACCCCTCTCAATCTTCTATGGC
>CANNZV010003361.1:0-65638 GCA_947561585.1 Caprella mutica
CATAGTATGAAATAATTTATATTGTAGACTCATTGTTATAGACTCATTGTTATAGACTGGTTGTTATAGACTGGTTGTTATAGACTGGTTGTTATAGACTGGTTGTTATAGACTGGTTGTTATAGACTGGTTGTTGTAGACTCATTGTTATAGACTGGTTGCCCATAGTATCGCAATACCCTGATTAATTATGGATACTGTCCTATATATGTTTTGTTCGGTTTTTCTTTTTCACAATATCACAGTTTCATTTGTATCTCTCATTCTATCGGCAATTTGATGTGACTTCAGGTTTTTCAATTGCATTTCTTTATTTTTTGTCTTATCACTCAAGTTATCTGAACAAGTGCAATTGCATTTATATATATGTATATATCTTGCATAGCATATGCCCTTAAAGCTTTTCAAGCTTCTAGAATCTAAGGCCTTGGTTACGTGAATGAATAATTAACATGTTTTATATTTTTAATGTGTGTCTTCTTGTGTATTCTTGAATATATTGTTTCATTATTTAATACTAATTTGTTCGAACTATTATTCTCTGCAAAATGATATTAAAATCCTCTTTTTAGTTCACCATATTAATAATTCAGAAAAGAAGCCAATAACTTTTCCAAAACTGAGTATGGAGTTAACCTTCTACAGGGTAGACATGAATTGAGTCATTATGAGCTTTGTCCCATTTTCTATGGAGTACCAGCCTTGCATATGGTAAGATGGCTTCCCTGGTTATAGTAATTTTATGATAATACCTTAAGATAAGAGTAGATAAGACTTTATATCTAGGGAGAGGTAGAGGATATTTCTTAGCTTTATTTTCCTCTAATTTAACCTCTAACATCAAGATAAGGATCTAGAGTTGCTTCTATTTGATCAATAAAACTTTTCAAAGTTGAAGAAAAATGAGTTATTTGAACAGATACCTAAGGTGAAAATTAAAGAAGCTAATTAAAAGTGAGTATCAATATAATGTCTTTTAGTAAGGTTAGTAAATACCTAGAAAAAATCTATATTCTATGTTATATGAGATAAAACTACTATTTACTATCTGAATTGAATATATGAATAATTGTTGCAGACTACGAACATTTATATATTCCAAACGTTAACAATAATTGCTATTGATGATGCAGTTAAAATTTCATCAAGTTACTATAGAGTGTGACTGGCATTTCTTGTACAAGCTTTAACATAAGTTAGTACCTTTGAAATGTTTACCTTTCACTCATTGGTGGTTCGATGGAAAATGCTCGATTAAAGAGTTGCTATAGAACCTCAAATTTGAAATGTGTTATACACTAACTCATTATTGACGGGGAAATGAAATAAATAATAAGAACAATATTTTTATTTATTACCAATTGAAACAGAATACATAAAATCATCGATAATCATTGTCAACACAAGAAACAAATTTTAAGATTATGTATTTTCCAACACATCTTGATGTTGTGTTTGAGTACCTCTATCATAACGCATGTAAATCATTTCAAACAAATATCGTAACTACCTAACCTAATTTTAAATCTGTTTCCCAACCTAAAATAAATTTTCCACATAAAACCACCCCTATTATTTATAGTAATACACAAATACAGCTTATACTGAAGTGTTACTTAAAAGTAACACTTTTTAGACCCTTTTTGGAGTTTCTTTTTCTCACTGTTCTTTTTCAACAGTTAAAAAAAAGGGTACTATAAAAATCGTTTCGTTTTGTTCTTTTTCATTAATTGGAATGCAATGGAAATGAAGTGGTAATAATAAATAATAATTCAAGAGTTAATTTCAGTCGCATTGAATATTGAATACATCAAAATATTTTGTATTCATTGAACTATTACGATTTTTATTTAGTAAGTTTTTTTTTTATCAAAATCGTTTAATTAATGTCCAAGCAATAGGATGTTGAAGTAGTTAATATACATTAAATGTAACCTCACTATATACAGTTGTTCAGTATTATATTTTGTATATGATTAATGTGAGCTTTACCTCACAGCTAACTTTACTAATAATAATATGTAGTTTTTTCATTTCTCACTTTTATATAAAATGCAAAAAGAAAAACTATTTCCACTTCTTTGATGTAATTTTTTCTCTCAACTTAAAGCTCTCCAGTCGCTCATTATTTATGCTTAACAACGGCGGCAAATTTCATGATATTCCCTTATATTTTCTAGCTGTCAGTCACGGCAACAAAATGAAAAACATTCAAATTTTTTCTCAAATGAGAAAATGCATGCTTCATGTTGTCACGTACATCAGAGTAATTGTACACTCTTAAGAAGTAATGACATCATACGGTATGCTCTTTCATAAAGTATTTTTCTCGGAACTTATGTTTTTAATATATATTTTAAAGTGGTGACAGCACTTGGTGTGATAACTGATAATGTTAGTAATTATAAGTGCATTATTTTCACAGTTTCCTATTATAAGATACACTGTTTAAAGATATTTATTTAAATAATATGTGGTTTCTCAATTCTCGAGATTATTCACAAGCATAAAAATTTAGCAATTGAATAACAGATTCCCTTCATTTAAACAAAACACTTACTGGAATTTTAGTATATGTAAAATTTATATCTTGAAAATTGTTCAAGAATGTGTTCCGAGACAGGTAACAAGAGTATATTATCACTCATATAATGTGAATTAATATTTCAGAACACTCAGTATACCATAATCTACAATAATTACACATTTAAATCAAATGAATCAATATTTTCTGAATTATATTACTGAATAAGTTGAAGATTAATGATCTATATACTATTCTGTAAAACGAAAATGAAACAATATGCCTATCTGTAAATGATATAGATAGGAAAAGGTAAGCAAAATAAAAACAAAATAAAAAGAAATGTGATTACTAAGACAATTACAGTTTACCATCAACAGATGTAAATGATCGCACTATTTACTTCCATTTACTGTACCAAAAACTGCATTACGGACTTCAAATTAAAAAAGGAAACACACCAATTTTATAAGGAACATTGAAGGCTAAAAAATGTCATGATATTCATTTACACTTTTATATTTTGTTTCTTCAGTTAATGTTTGCATCCTTTATGAGGTGTGAATTAATGAATAGCTGTAAAGGTTAATAGTTTATTATAAAATGTCACATTTTTATCTTTTTATACTGCTCGGATAGAAAGAAATTAAAATGTTCACGTATATGTATGTAATGCACAAAGACAATATATGATGAATGCTATATGGAAAAGTTTCAAAGAATCTAACAATGAAACTTGTCCTTTTCGATTACCTCGAATAGTGTAAAAGTTAAGGTACATCATCTTCAAAGGGGCACTAGGACTTTTCCTCGCCGGATCATTCCCCGCCAGGACAAATCCCCTCCGGACTTTTGCCCGCCATACTTTTCCCCGTCGAATAAAATAGTCGTATTTTGGGTTATTAATATAAAATTTTGATAAAACAAACAATTTATCAATAGAAGACACAGACTTAACATTAATACAGTCTTATTTTTAACTTTGATTCATGAATGTGTCCATATTTGTCGTTTTGACATGAAGGCTGTGCTTTTGTAAATTCACAATAAATTCAGGGATGATATAAAGTAAAAAATTATGGCAATAGTTAAGTATTGCCAAATGTCGCAAGCTACTCTAAGCAGCAACGATTAATTCAGTTTATCTCAGCTCTATAATTATACGTATCGTGATTTTTTTTTCATTGCCAGCTATTTTGAAAGATACCGATCCATTTACGAATTGTTCAATTTTTTTCTTTACCCGAATGTTGACAAATTCACTTTACTTTATTAATTTGACAGTAAATATACCTACTATAGAATTAATAATCCAGCTATACATTTTTTTACACTTAATAGTTGCCTCTTTTCATAATAGTGTATTATTGTAATATGCATGCTTATTGGATATATCTATCTATACCTTAAGAACTTGCAATGGTTTCACCATTATTATGAAAATGCATAAGTTACAAAGAGAAAAAAGTTTACTCATATCTTATGGGTCATCAATTTATGCTTTGAATCAATTTATTACGTGAGTTGGTTGGACTTTATTCATGTTTTCATGTGTATTAAAACAACTATGACATGGTGTGTCATCAAACATAGTTAATTCAATTCATTTTATGGATTGAATCAACTTACTATGAGAGTTAAAAGTTACTTTTTTGATAATTTTAAAGTATGTTGAAACAATTCTATGACAGAGTGTATTGAAGTAACTCACAAAGACTGTTAATTCAATGTATCTGGTGTATTAGGATAAACACGTAACTGTTTATCTGAGCGATTTACCTGTGCAGACAAATAGCTCAGATAAACAGTTACGTGTAGGGCCGGCCTAAGTTAACTTACTATGCGAGTTGGCGCAACTTTTTTTAAGTTTAGGAGTGAGTCAAAACGACTGTTTTGTTTTAACCAACGTCAATTTAACTACTTTTAAGTAGTACCTGCAACTCATCACGTAGGTAGGCGCAAAAATAACCCCTTTTATAAGAGTCAAAACAAATCAAATTTGATTTGATTCAACTAATCCTTTCTCTGTGTGTAGAGCGTAAAAATCCTTAAATCAGGACTTTTCAAGCAGTCAGCATTGAAGACTATTTAGAAATAATGTTTTACATCTTCTCTTAATTTCGCCAATGAAAAGTAATTATCGAAGGAGTAACTAATACAAAAAGATTTCAAGGAGTTGGTAGGAAAATTAATTTTTATCGTGATACTGTTTTATTGTTGGTAAAAGGATATACTATTAATTCGTAAAAACAATTAAACATCTAGTGAGCTTCTACTGTACATAAATTATTTAAATACACATTTCCTATACAATATTTCAGTATTCAAAGTTTTTTATATTCTTAGAAGTAAATTGGATCAGATCACTGGCAATAGCTAATATGGAAGCGTTACTGATAATGGATAACTTGTATAATTAGTACCTACATAGGAAATAATGTAGAATAATGAGTGATATGAGTTTTAAAGAATTCAATCACTTTTGGTTACAGTTTTTTAAACTATTTTTGGTGTAAAAAATAATCAATTTGAATCAATGAAAATGACAGATAATGATGTAGAACTACAATTATGATTGAAATAGAATAATTTAATTAATGATTCGATGCTACAACATTCCAGCATCCGGCCATAGAGATTGTATAAATATTCAAATACATTTACAAACATATAGCATACAATAAACATTTTGTGCGAGGTGGTAATCATATTGTAAAAAGACTATAACACTCTTGTGACTAGTAATTAGACTTTATATAATTGGCGGGAAAAAGTCCGGCGAGTAATAGTCCGGCGGGGAATAATTCAGGCGGGGAATAGTCCGTTTCCCGTTCAAAGGATGTATAATGATACTTTTATTAAAAATAATTTTGAGGGGAATAATCTATAATACATACATAATACATATGCTATAGTCATTGTGATATAAATAGACACTTGTTATCATTAAATAACACTTAATACATATGGTATAGTCATTGTGATATAAATAGACACTTGTTATCATTAAATAACACTTAATACATATGGTATAGTCATTGTGATATAAATAGACACTTGTTATCATTAAATAACACTTAATACATATGGTATAGTCATTGTGATATAAATAGACACTTGTTATCATTAAATAACACTTAATACATATGGTATAGTCATTGTGATATAAATAGACACTTGTTATCATTAAATAATACTAAATACATATGCTATAGTCATTGTGATATAAATAGACACTTGTTATCATTAAATAACACTAAATACATATGCTATAGTCATTGTGATATAAATAGACACTTGTTATCATTAAATAACACTTAATACATATGCTATAGTCATTGTGATATAAATAGACACTTGTTATCATTAAATAACACTTAATACATATGAAGATCAAAGGAGGTGAACGAACCACTTGGCTACTTCAACCTCCATCTTCAAATGGCAAGACAAGCTCTAGTTTCTTTGATGTTGGCCACGCTTCTAATCGACAATAATTATTTAGATTTAAGTAAGTGCTACCTCAGATATGTTACATTTAGAACTTGTGACTAAATAACAATAGTGTTCTTATTTATCAGAATAATTCATTGATTATTGTGTAGCGAATACATCTCTCGGTGTATACTGAAAAAAAAGGTTTTGCAATTAAATTTGCAATACCAAATCAAAGGAAATGATATAAGTTAATTAATTTGTATATGTTATTAAATCACTCAAATCAGACTTTCTCTGCGTTTAAGTGAGGTTTGAAAGTACTGTACATATATTCATCAGCAATGTTTGAATAAGCCATTGCTCTCTGTGAATAATCCTCTTGAAGTAATAGATACTCTGCAGAAATATTTGCAAAACCTTTCATTTATTTTGTAAGAATAGGAAGCGTGAAATTTGTCCCTGAGGAAGAATTGAGAGCATTAAAGGACAAAGTGAGGCAATTGCATTAGTCACTGTCGACTCAACTCTCTAATATAAAGATTATATTATAGTTACATTCTTTTCGAGAAGACATTGCAGTGTATTTATCCTAAGGTGGTAATTGCAGTGCAATGAATGAGGTGCCTGGGAGTTGCAATGTAAAGGTGCTTTGCAAGAGTGTTTGGCGGGGAAAGTAGTGATTTTATTGTCCAGTCAATTGGAAATATTGGAATGAAATCAATTGTTCCTTCCTCAAACAAAATGGCGATTAAGGAAGTATGTGAGTGTATTCAGTCATCTCCAATTATTAGAAGTACATACTGATTTAATATCAGACATGATAACACATAGGTTATTCAACTTGAATTAATTATTTGCAATATTCATTTATATGTTCACAACATTTTTATCCATGTGAATTAAATTAATGAAACTGAAAAAGCCCACTGCTATATAGGAATAAAAGACTAGACGTTCCATTTAACTTTTCAGTCTGAATTAGTAAACTTAGAGTAGGTTCACCCAAAGATAAAATATCGTAAATTGAAAGGTACTCCGCATAATCTTTTGCAGCAATTCGTCATATACTATTCATTCATTCTCATTCACGTCAAATGCCACTCGGAGAAATATACTCCATACACTCGAAACTCATTTCCTAACGAACTTTTTACTGCCAGTCAATTCTAGCAACAAAATAGCCAGTAAATGAATTGCTGCAGTGTGTTATGGTATTTTTCTGCGTGTTATTGACAGACTTCATGTGCTGGTGTTTGACATTGACGAATGATGGATATTTGAGCACACCAATTCGGACAAGCAGTTTAGAAGCAATATCTTAGTAAGAATTTCATGCATTCCGAAAGTAACATGGAACCTGAAATAAAATTTAAACTTCATCCCTCCAAATAAATGTGAACTAAGACTCTCTGACACAACATCGGCGTTTGGAATTGAACTTTTCATTGAATATTACTCAAATAAAATTAATTTGTGTATTAATATTTTGAAATATATATTAGATTTACATCCAATGGCCTCGACGGTTCTTCATCTGACAAACAGTCGGTTGTTTGAAGCCAAATTATTGATGTTAGCCAATAGAGTGGACTTTGGATGAACATTCTTGGTTCCATTTAAGAATTAACTTGACAGTCTGAATGCTTGTGATGCTACACAACTGGGCAGTCCAAGAAGAAGTACAAGAGTCTATACAACAAATTGGACCAAAGTGGAAGTCTTATATCTACACATTCCCTCCATAGTCCATACTATAACAATGTCATGGTGAAATTATGGGTATTTTCAAAGTAATAATATCTATTCATTAAGAACTCTTATTTGAGTCGTTACAAACAACATTATACTTCTTGATCGATGGTTCAATTTAATGCACATTACCACTCATGTTTTATACTACCGGGTGAGTTCGTACAACGGGTGAATCCGTTCAGGGCCATAACTCAACACCTGTTCTGTTCCAACCCGTTGAAACTTGAGTGATCCTATACATTATAATAACAATTAGTTTGAAACAAGTTGCAGCCGCGTGAGTTTGTGGTATGCTCCTTCGATGAGAGGTCATATATTTTTAGAACTAAAATGTTATTCTCTCACTACTTGAGCTAAGCCATAACAATTACAATTTACTATCTAGCAACTGTATATGGAATACTAGTACTCACTGCGATATTCTCTACGTATGTAAACGTTAACATTTAGTTAAAACTCTTTAGTATCTGATGTATTCCATTTTAAAAATAAAATTGTGGTGTGGGGTGTCATCGTACAAATATGTACGGGCACATCCTCCTCTGTACGGTTTCACCCCATTATGTACGAATTCACCTCTATATTTCTTTTTCATATATGCCTCGAGTATATACACGTAAAAGAATGGAACAGTATTCTCCCTGTGATGTTGAACAGGCATATGACGTCTGGGAAAATGGAACAGCAGTACGTAAAGCTGGTAAATTGTATAAAGTTCCTCCGATGACGCTGCAAGATACCACAAAGAGATCCAGAAATAGTTCGGAATTTGATAAGCATAAATTAGAAAAGAAAGTTTTTACCAGCGAAATAGTAAAGGAAGGCGCTTTTCCAGAATATGCTGAGAATAGTACAAATCATTATAAGCGCAACCAAGTAGAAAATGCACCATCCACCGAGCCTACTGCTGCTTCATCATCCACCGAGCCTGCTCTTGCTTCACCATCCACCGAGCATTCTCATACTTCACCATCCACCGAGCCTGCTCCTGCTTCACCATCGACCGAGCCTGCTCCTACTTCACCATCCATTGAGCCTGCTCCTGCTTCACAATCTACCGAGCCTGCTCTAACTTCACCATCTACCGAGCCTGCTCCTGCTTCACCCTCCACCGATCCTTCTCCTACTTCACCCTCAATCGGTCCTGATCTTAGTTCACCACCCACCGAGCCTGCTCCTACTTCACCATCCACCGAGCCTGCTCCTGCTTCACCATCGACCGATCCTTCTCCTACTACACCATCAATCGAGCCTGATCTTAGTTCACCATCCACCGAGCCTGCTTTTACTTCACCATCTACCGAGTCTGCTCCTACTTCACCCGCCACCGAGTCTGCTCCTGCTTCACCATCCACCGATCCTTCTCCTACTTCACCATCAATCGAGCCTGATCTTAGTTCACCATCCACCGAGCCTGCTTTTACTTCACCATCTACCGAGTCTGCTCCTACTTCACCCGCCACCGAGTCTGCTCCTGCTTCACCATCCACCGATCCTTCTCCTACTTCACCATCAATCGAGCCTGATCTTAGTTCACCATCCACCGAGCCTGCTTTTACTTCACCATCTACCGAGTCTGCTCCTACTTCACCCGCCACAGAGCCTGCTCCTACTTTACCATCCACCAAGACTTCTCTTACTTCTACCGGAACTGAGGCTTCTCCTATTGCACCATCCATCGAGCCACAACCAGACCACTCTAGATTAAATGTTTCAGTTTTAGGAACATCTTTTGAAAACAATCGGCCATTTGCAAAGGCTCCTCCTAGAAAGAGCAACATCAGAGGTAGATAAACAAGAAGGTCAATGATAACAACTGATACCCTAAAAATAGTTACTGAAAGAGAAACAAATTTTAACAAAGAAATACTCAAATTCACCAGTGACAAAGCATGGGCCTACGATGGAAATTTATGGTAATTGACGAATGCTTCATCGGTGATGAAGCATTTTGTGATTTGTTGTTATCTCAAAAGGGTTTTAGTCAATTGTAAGGATACAGAATTCAAAGCTTCCGTAATATTTTCCATACGATATACGAAATTCTTACTGAATTTTCCCACTTTTTTCCCTCTTTTTTTAGTACTGTACGGAGTGATCTCTGCTTGTACGAACTCACCCGCACTTCCGGGTAAGTTCGTACTCACGAATATATCTCATTAAAATCGATATTAAGAGAGAACCATAAGGTTTTAACAAATTTAGTTAGTAGTTATAAGTAGTTGAATACCTATAGATTCTATTGTGAGTTAGAACGAACTTGTTTCCCGAGTAATTCAGATTCTATAAGCCTTGAAATGTAGTAGTGGCCAAAATATAACGGTACACTGAAAGAAAACTGCGAGTCAGTCTGACTAAGGATAGAAAAACTCCAATTGTGGAGTCTTTTTTCTTGAATGTCTCTACCTTTGAGTCATATGATCCAACTGAGAGTCACATTGCCTTAATGTGAGTCAAATTACTAAATTGACTCAGTTATGAGTATTGATCCAATATAATTGTGTAATATGTTTACCTATTTATACATAATTTAGTATTTAGTTCATATGTTTTGTAATAGTTATACCAAATAAATGTGTGTTTCTAGAGATAACTAATTCAACCGACTCATTAAAAGGTAATTGTCTTGTGATAGAAATAGGTATTTAAATAGTACATGGTACCTGCAGATTAAGTTGCCACACACTCTTTTTATATTTCTATAGCTACATCCATTATTATCGTAATAATGAATGCCAAATATATTTGAAAATAATAAACTATTTTGATTAATGTTCATTTAATTAGCCTTAAGTTTTAGTCACTTTAGTTCCATGGACATTTCAATTTGAGTGAAAGATATTTGACCGAATTTAAATGAAAAATGGATGAAATAATTTAAATTTGTTCAGATTTAAAATTAATTGAGACCAATTTTGTTATTTTACAGCAGTACTATATCTTAAATTAAAATTAATTGTTTTTTAACCTTTATCAATTCACAAAGATGTGTAGAAATACACCACAAAGGAAATTTATACTGCACGGCGAACGAAGTGTTACGAATTCTTCAACGATCATGAACAGGCGGTAACTAAGACTCAACAACAGTATACGTGACGTCATCAAGGCAACACATTTAACAAGAAGATTAGAAGTTAGTAAATTTGATTGTATGAATAAATTTATTTATATTTAAATAATTCCAATCAATAAATAATTTAAATGTTTTAATTAACTTGAACTTTATTTAAATTGTTGCAGTGATGACGTTATGCATGTAAAACACCTCGATTGTCACCACTATAAATACTCTATGAAGTATGGCATCCAGCCACTCAGATTCACGTCGGTTCATGTTTAAATTTTGTTACGATGTGTGTTTTGAAACTCCACTTCATTCATATGACATTAGGAACTTACATGATTCATTATAGATGTTAATATCAATTTTCCGGGCCCTTAATTCACCAAACTACTCTGAAGTTTGACGATAAACACTCTAACGCGAAATTTGTATTCACCACATGTAAAAAATAACAATAAATGTTTAATAATATAACAAAATAACAATTAAGGATTTTGAGACTTTCTTAATAGGTTCGCAATTAAAAATTTAAGTACCGTAATTTACCTGTGTGGCCCTAGTGACAAAAAATTGGAAACACAGCTTGGTAAACTCAAGGTGCCACATTTAAGATATTGAAGAGAAATGTTCCTCTCACGTGAAACTTTTCACTTAAATAGGTAACACAATTTTTCTATACCTTGGCTATATGTGATGCATGTAAAAACTGTATTCTTTGAAACAAAAACACAGGCTTTCAATATTAAATGTGTTATTCCTGCAGATTTTTCGTTTAAGAGCTTTGATTGAAAAAAATGAGTGGTGAATACTTCATTAAATATGAAAACAATCCTTGCAGTATATTAATGTGCATAACTAGATTAAGATTTTTAATAAACTCAAGAAATCGCATTATATTGATTTGATGAATAGTATCATTCTCGTTTCAATGTGTTTTATGATTTGGATGAAAAAGAGGATGTTCCAGATGAAGGAAGACTCAAGGTCAACAATATGTCTCCAATTGAATCAGATAATTTGTATATTTAAACATTCTAAATATCCTAATATGTTCCTAAAAGAAAATCATGACAAAAATGTTACAAAGCATAATCCACAATTTACTCATATTTTTTACTTTCAATGCAGGTGTTGGCGTCAGTTATTCAAACAGAAAGTGAAAGAATATTTTTGGTTGAGGACGAACTGCTGGTCGTGTGGATTGTTTGGTTTCTGCGTACGCCACTTGCAATTTTTCCAACAAAAATATGAAGACACTGGTGTTCACCCAAAAGTTTTTTGTTAGGGATAGAAAACTTCTCGAAAACTCCACAATTGGTATAATCAGGGTAAGAATAAACGAGGTTACTTTGAATTTTAGATGCAAAAACCGTGAAGTTTTCAGTCAAAATTTTGAGATTTGACAACGTTGCATAGGATAAGGTCCGCCTTCTTGTAGTATTGAGAGAAGATACCAACTAATTACTATTAAAATACCAATTAGAGAATTATCTTTGAATATAGAAGATTGGTGGCATTAAATCTTTCTGTTTTACAAATATCTTTACATTTCTATTAAAATCAATTATAATCATTGATTTGCATTCTCCAGTAATAATTAGAGTATTTTCACTATTGTGTTTTGGTCATTTAATATCAAATAAGTATAAGAATTTCAAAATCAAATGAATAATCTTAATAATTATTTACCTGAACTATAGCAATAGGAAAGTTTGGGACATTTTGGTTGGTAATATTGAAACATCTATATGTGGGTGTTCTAATGAAATCACACTAATATATCATAATTATTCTCGAAACTGGAAATCATCCTCGTTTATAAATTAAGAGAGGACATGTAATGACATTTCCATATCCTTATTCAAAAGTACTCGAAGAAACCCTCAGAAAAGAAAATGGCTCAGTGAACATTGAACAATGTCACCAACCACCTGTCGGTACAAATGTTCAGAGATGCAGAAAAGCTACTCCGTGAATATGCAGTCATTTACCAAGAAATATGTAGGAAAAAGACGCAAGCACCAGTATCTGCATTCACAGACGGAAGATGAAAATGAAAAGGTTATTGAAAATTAATTCTACTTACCAGAAAAATCTAAAACTTCTCAGTTGAAGAGCATGACTTTAGCGCTCTTCTCTAAAACTGCAACTAGTGTTAAAAAAATGATAAGCATGGTAAATATAAAAGAAGATAATCCATATTACAACAAATCAGAGCCCAAAGACGCCACCTCTTTCTCTAACACTCACAACAGTCAATTCAGGATTGATCCCCTGACGGAAAATATTCATTTATCACCTTCAAAAATTTAATTATCGATGAAGGGTAAAAACTTATTTTCTATGAATAATATATAAACTTAGAAGCTGAAATTGCTTAACTGATTCTAAAGTATTGCAAATCTAAACCAATACAAACTGTGTTGGAGCGTCCTTGAGCGGTGAAAAACATTCATCACCGCTCGTTACCGTTATCAGAAGTTGGTCCACCGTTAAAGCAACGTCATATACGCTCGGCCACCGCTAATTTTCCATCACCGCTCCGAAAGATTTGAGTTTTTCAAAATGTTGCAAGCGTTGGGGAGCGCTAGTTTTCCTTTCTACAAAGTACACTACCTCTATAACACCGCCCAGCCAAAGTTTAGCACCGCTAGACGCAAGTTCGTGGACGCTTTATTCCGCTAGGCCTATGCAGAAATCCTGAAGGGTGCTTCGCCAGCTTTGCCCGGGCGGTCATTAAACGTCGCACTAGCTTTGGCTGAGCGTTGTTATTTGTTTTACGAGTTTGTGTGTCGAAATTATGTATCAAAATATAAAATACAGGCGGTGACATAGCGGTGCACCACTGAAGCCGTCGTTGCTAACTTGCTATAGAGTTGGTTCAACGGTAGAAAGAGGCAGCGAGCGTTGGTTTGGTAGTATGGAGCTATGCGAACTCCATACCAACGTCAAACCAAAGTTCATAACAGCAATGAATCACTGCTTCTTTTTCTGAGGCCGTTTCAGCAAACTCGTGTCCGTGTTTCACACGTTTTCAACTGCCTTATCAAAGTTTATGCAGCATTTAATCACCGCCCGGGCAATGCTGGCGAAGCAGCGGTGGTCCAGCATTCAAGATTCATGTATTTATTAATTTAAACATAATGTTTCCCAAAAATGAATGTAAGAGAGCCGGGATTACTCTCTCACACTGACTAATTGACAAAAACAAAAACAAAAAAATTATACAGAAGAAACATTAAGGCCCGATAAGCTAAATGCTTTTAGGGCAACCTATATAAAATTAAAATGTTACACATGATGGTCCTACCTATAAAGTTTGAAAGAATGAATTAACATACATAATATTAAAAACAAAAGAAAAGTACTACTAGAGAGCAAGCAGATGGACTTTATAAGAACTTTTGAATTTACAGATACTAGAAATAGATTTCAAATTTTCACCAATATCATTCCACATGCTGCATCCTATGTAATAAATACTACTTTGAGTTTTAGATCTACTGAAAAGAGGCAACGTTATATTTGAGGTGTTCCTAGTAGAATAAGAATGTGCATTTGAGTGAGTGGTAATATAGTTTAACAATTCAGGGAAATAGCCATCAATATTAATAGTTTTATAAAAGAATACACCAGTTTTTAGTTTATGTAAATTATCTAATTTCAGAATTTTAAGTTGAGTGAACATTTGCTTCTATAGTGGTGCCAAAACTTGTCTGGATTTTGTTGCGGTGGGGAACTTTTCGGAGCGGAAAGCTACTGCTTCTCAACGCTTGTAATATTTTGTGCAGTTCAAAACTTTCGGATCGGTTGGTGTGAACATAAGCTGTGGTCGAGCGTATACGGCGTTGCCTGAACTGTGGCCAACTTCTGATGAGCGTTAACAATTTTTGTCCTCGCTTCAGGAACGCTTTAGCAAAGTTCCTCCGGTGTGTTACGCCTTCAAATGATGAGCATCAACTATCGATTTATATCAGATATCTATCAGAATTTTTGATAGATTTCATCCATTCAGCTCCGTAGTCCGTAATCAAAAGCAGTATGCCGCTATACCAACTTTAAACTCCCACCGAGCCAACGCCCACACTCGTAGAACACCGCTCTATCAACGCCCGGGTTACCATGATCAGTTTTCCCTTGTGTACGCGGTAACGAGCGTTGTCGAAATTTGGTTTATTTTCTCTCCGTTCAAAGAACGCTCAAACAAAGTTCTGGCGGTGTGATCTGGCTTTAGATATCCTTATCTATACATCATAGCAAGCCTTACGTTAAATAAATCAGAAAATTAGCAATTTCTCATGCTATACCACATACTGAAAAAAATTTGTTCCATAGCTTCAGATATTTTCTATTTGATTAAGATCAGCAATTAGTTTTGTTAATCAGCCCCCATCGAAAGTTTCATGAAGGTTTCAGCAGCTGCTGCATGTTTCCAATGAGAAGTGCATTATTATGCACCCAAGTAATAAAATAAAAGATTAAAATAAAAATAAAAATAACGAGAAAATTAGAAAGAAACAACTGTCAAGGCCCATGGTTCATCCATAATTAGTTCGGGTGACTAAATATCATTACATTACCATCAAGATGACGTGCACCCGTACAGCGCATACCTTCGCCGCCACATATAACCTTGACCATCCAATAATTTTCCTTGAGTTAGAAATGAATTTTAGTTTTTCCCGTTCACTCCCAAAATTTTATCAAATGGTTCCTGGTTATTGACCAATAAATGGTCAATATCAAATTTCAGGAAATTGGATAAATACTATTCGAGTTATAAATGACCTTGACCTTTAACCCGATCGCTCCCAAAATCTAATCAAATGGTTCCTGGTTATTGACCAATCGTGTCACCCATTATCGGACAATTTGGTTGAATACTATTTGAGATATGAATGACCTTGACATTTGACCTGATCGCTTTCAATATCTAATAGACTGATTCCTTGATAAGGACCAATTGTCCCTCTAAATATCAAACAATTTTGTTGAATACTTTTTGAGTTATAAATGAATGACATTGATTTAACCATTCCCAATAAAGTATTAACCATCGTCCAATCGTCCAACTAAATTTCAGACAATTGATTGAAATCTTTTTTAGTTATTGAGTTATAAATTGTGAGAGTAGTTATAATAGTGAACTTAATTCATGGTACAGAAGGGACTGAGCTTATAGTGGGACTACAATTTGATCAAATTCAACAGAAATCTAGTTCGTGGAAAAAATGGTTTATCAATTAAAATTAATAAATGACAAAAAATGGTAACAATATGACAAAATGAAGGAAGCAGAAAGTTATACTTATTAAGTTTTCAGAAAAAAATTATCTGTAACTTTTCAAAATAGTTTCATTTTAATTTCTTTACTATGCAAAATTGAAGACTCCATTAAAGCTATCTTGAAAGTAGAGGTGGTAGACTGAGATCGAACTGTAGATACGTTCTCTAGGTTCTAAACTCCAGCAATCAAATTAAAGTATTTATCAATAGCCTCTTCTCCTTCCTAACACGTTAAAATATTAATATTGCCAACGCTACTTCCCGTTATGGAAGATGATGCTATAGGGATATGCTGTTCAATGCAAGGTTTTAGATCTAGTTTACAAGTTTAACTATTACACAGTTCATGCAAATGAATGTGTTGTTAAGCAATGAATATGTAAGCTAATTTTAGGAGTTTGTAGAAATTTCTTTACCTATACCCATAGTATATATTCTTCTATTTATATTTTTTTTTGTTATAACAATTATTAAAATATTTGAACAAAAGTCAATTTAGCCAAATCAGCCCTTATATTAATCGGAGATATTATAGAAATTGCATAATTAACTAACTAACATTAAAAATTGAACTAAGGTAAATACGCAACAGCTGATGTGACACAGCAGCCGATAGCTAGTTACAAAAAGATGCTCTATCATAGATATGAAGTTTGAACATCTATAGTCGAACATTGAGCATCTTTTCCTACTAGCTATCAGCTACTGTGTCATATTGGCTATTGTGTATTTACCTTAGAAATTATTCTTCATACTCTCTTAGATACGACTGTTTCAAATAATAATTCAATGATGGTAGTTTTGATCTTACTAACTGATACTATGGAAAGGTTAGTTATTGCGTCAATAATTTAGTGTATGAAAATTCAATTGATATTAATTCAAATAATACCAAACATTTTTTCGTGTTGTCCTACGCAATGTAGTTATTATTTCATTAGAATTTGATATACGATGAAATATGTAGGTAAACCACTATAAAAAATTTGTTAAATAACTTTTCCTGTAGTTAATCACATGTGAAAAAAATTACGAGAAATACACGACTAGAGTATAGTTTAGCGCAGTAGTTTTTATAAATATAGTTATTTCGTCGAAGGCCTGATAGTTCAAATAATCTTTAATTAAAATGTAGTTTTTTTATTAATACGATATAGTTTGATTCATGCTATCTTTCAATATTCAAAGATAATTCACTAATAGTCATAAATTTTTTACTAATTGGCATCTTTTCTCAATACTACAAGAAGGCGGACCTTATCCTATGCAACGTTGTCAAATCTCAAAATTTTGACTGAAAACTCCACGGTTTTTGCATCTAAAATTCAAAGTGAGCTCGTTTATTCTTTCCCTGATAATACATAAGTTAAATAAGGAAATACTAAATTGTTCAATTAGAGTAGCTTTACCTAATTTGTTATTTTTTCTTATAAAATGAAATAGACAATTTCATTTACGCAGTTACCTTATAAAGGTCCCCTCAATTCAAATTCAAATTTCTCTAGAAATGTCATTCAGAGGGTATAAGAGCAATAACAAGAATATACTAAATTGCATATAATAAATATATAGAACCAAATTTGAAATGCTTTGTAGTTCATAACCGTAACTTCAGTTTTTTAATTTAATGAGAGTATAATGAGAAACTTTATTTTCCTAGTTTTCTGTAAAAGGCAACTACATATTGCATATTGATTTCCTTAGTTTGTAATCGGTTGAAATGATTTCGTATAATTAATATTGATATAACTATCTTTTATATTTCTTAGGGCATTGCTTGTAACAATTCACGTATTAAAAACAGATATAATTTGGATTTACTGGAATTATATAAATTATTGAAAACGAATGGCTATAACTTGGATATTTAATAGGGTTTTGTTTAAAATGATTTACATAGTGCTATTGAATATATCTTCCATGTTGTTTTACCATCCGCGTGTAAACCTTAAAGTGACTCTTATGTTCATGTCAACACATTTGTTCTGTACTCTCCATATCTTAAAATAAAAAAATTCTAGTCCCAAGTTTATTTCATTCCACCTCATATTTTTGTGTTATTCTATAATTAAATAATTCTCTATTCGAGTCAACCTGACTCTGAATTAGGAGTCATTATGACTCTTGTTTTTGAGTAAAATATTAGAATGAGTCAAATTGACTTTCATTTTTGAGCCAGTTTTGTGACAAACAGAAAACTCAAATTTTGAATCAATTTTACTAGTGTATTTTTTTCAGTGTAGGCAAGAACAAGTTATCTAAATCATTAATCTCATAAAAAGTACAAAACACACATTATTGAAATTTTGCATGTATTTTTATACAGAGCTCATATGTATTTGTATGAAATTTCAAAAAAATTGGACAAATATTCTAGGAATAGTTCTATATTTCACCTCAAACAATAAATTTAGCTCTGGTCAAAAGTTAAGGAAGCCATCATAAACTTTGAAATATTCTCGGATATTGGCAATTAACTTAATACTTTGTGAATAATTCTTTCCTATATCACTCCAATACATCTCCTAAAACAAAATTTTACTAAGTTTGCACAAGATGAAGGAGTATCCATCTTCTATTCATCCTCCAGAAATGTCAACAATTCTTCCACATTTGTTGTGTTTCTTCTCTGAGTACAGTCTCCAATTATTATCCAAACAATTTCATCTCGATTGAGGTCAGGGCTTTGTGAAGGCCAGCTCATTAGAGCAATTTCTTCATCTTCTGATAAGGTCCTAACGTTTTTATCTGAGTAGTAGAGTAGGGTACGTTGTCCTGCTTGAAACTTGGTGATCAGTTAGGGGAGAGTACGTTGACGAAAGAGCTGTTTTATACTTCTACAATAACTCCTCCGTGCAGACGAACAATGGTACCAGATCCAACCGAAGAAATGATCCCCAAGCCATCACACTACCAGCTCCACACTTAACTGGTTTCCTGACGCAGTTCAGAGTTAACATTTCCCCCTACTTTACGTTTAATTCCTACTTTCCCTTTAGAACCGAAGATATTAAATTTTCTTTCATTCATCAATAGAATGTACTTTTGACCTCTGACCAATCGACCAAACGTTATGCTAATGACAAAACACAAGTATCACTTTACGTTTCTTTTCAGATATTGAAAACTTCGACATAGGGACAAATGATTGCAAACCAACTTTTTGAAGTCGATGCGAAAAAGTAGACCGGGACACCGTACCACCAGAAATCACATCTATCTCACGAGAAATTTGACCAGAAGTGTTGAAACTATCTTGCAAGCTACTTTGAAGAGTTGTATGATTTTCTTTTGGCAATTCTTTGGGAAGTCTACCATTATTTGGTTTGAAATCAATAAGTCCATACTGCTTATGCTGAGCCACAATATGTTGCACAATCCTTAAGGACAATCATGTCGCAATAGAAATCTCTAGCAACGGCAATTGGAGACTGTACTTAGAGAAGAAACTCAACAAATGTGGAAAAAATTGTGGACATTTCTGGAGGAAGAATAGAATAGTTAATTGCCAATATCCGGGAATATTTCAAAGTTTATGATGGCTACCCTTAACTTTTGACCACTGCTAAATTTATTGTTTATAGTTAAATATGAACTATTGCTATAATATTTGTCCAAATGCTTTGAAATTTCCATAATGTTTGTTTCGTAATTTTTATGGAATTAAAGATTTAGATATCTTGTTCTTGCATACCCTTATATTTTGGCCACTACTGCTGTGTGTTGTATACATTGCAGACGTCATTTATAAGTAATCAAAAAGATATCGTTTTAATACTGGGAATCCCGTAATCTACATATGCATGTAACAGTTTATATTCAGGTATATGTCCTTTAACAGGTCATATACCTGAATTATTGTCTGTGATGACTAGGGTTGTGACTTTGCATATCTTGCATATTGGTGAAATAATGCATATGCAAATAAAAAAAGCATATGCAAATCTTGAAATGCATATACAAATAGAAAATGCATATACAAATAGAAAATGCATATACAAAATATATGCAAATAGAATAATTAATATGCATATAGAAAATGGTTATTAAAATAAACTTCTACATACAAAATAATAAACTTATACATAAATGAATGAAAAACATCAGGCGAATGAATAAGAGCTAGATTTTTATTCTACTTCAGAAATTTAGATTATTTTAGGTTAGTTTATAACGAGGTGGGAACTTGGTTGAACTCTGCTTCTTAATATTCCAGATATTTATCAGAGAGAAAACGTCAAAAACTTCTGCAGAGCATAGAAATAATGAAAGTAAGTCTTGCGTTCATAGATTCAACATTTAACATTCTCAGTAATACCATTAGCAATAGAGAAAATTGATGCGCGAAGCCGGTCAATCTCTAAAGTGATCACAAAGATAAAAAATTTGAAACCTTCTCAAGAATATTTATTATAAAAGAGATATTCGTAAAGCTTATATTAATAATCAATATTATCCAAAAAGAAAGGATATTCAATCATCAGAGAAATAAATTCAATTCTGACAGGAGAACCTGCACTAGGCTATCTACATGAAATGATAAAATAACTTGGCCCATCAAATATGGCGAGTCTTCAATACACACCTCTAGTTTCATGTGATGTAGACTGTAGAGGGGATATTTTCTCAGTACAAGAACATTTTAGCTAATAGTAGGATGAAATTTAACTTTGAAAACTTAAAATATACAGTAATAATAAAATTCAATTTACCGATCGACTGATTTTCCTATTTTCTAAACTACTATTTATATTCAATTCTATATTATATATACAGGTAAGGCTCGTACAACGGACTGATAAATAGTTGATAAATAGTTCAGTTGGGGATTTAAACTTTGTAAGTTTTCTTTAATATCATTTCAAAGAAACGATAATGAAGGTAAACAATCTCAGATTATGTAATAATACTTATATAACCTACTTAAATAAATGAACGAAATAATAAGATAGGTATAACTGCCGCTTAAAGTACTATAGAATAAGATAAAAAAGGTAATAATTTTAACTTCACTTACATAGACATCTATGTACCTAGTTAAATGTAAACTAAAATGAATAGCGTAATTTATAATGGTTAATTAAACCGACAACAATGTAAGAGTAGATATGTAAATGAAATATATATTACTATATAATATAGAATAGTTACATCTTTTTTTAATTCCTATGGAAGTTTTCTAATCAAAGAAAACGTGGAGGAAAAGGTTACCAAGATCAAATTACTGAAAAACAATAAGTTAAGTGTTGATTGTAATACCACTGAATATAATCAATGTTTGACTAGATACTAGGTAAACTAATAAAATATTTGTTAAACCATATTATTTAAAGAGGCCGTTGTAGCAAAGATATTATACTACAATTTTGATCTTTCTTAGTTGATGACCGTTTAAAGATCGTCCGCTGTACGAGCTTTACCTCTATGCAAGATACTTCATATTTATAACTTGTTAAATGTACTTGGAAGCAGACTTTATAATAAGTGTTTCAATATATTGAAATTATCGTCAATTTAAAGATATTGACTTTTATTCTACCTCACAGTTTTTTAAATATTTTTTTACAATTAATAAAAAAATATTTGGTGAAAAATACATGGGCTTCTTAGTAACAGCCTATATCGAGAAATCCATGGAAATCTAACATGTCTACTTCACTG
Source organism: Caprella mutica (assembly GCA_947561585.1). Taxonomy (NCBI): domain Eukaryota; kingdom Metazoa; phylum Arthropoda; class Malacostraca; order Amphipoda; family Caprellidae; genus Caprella; species Caprella mutica. Next base: position 21,729 of record CANNZV010003361.1, read on the forward strand.
AAATACGTGTAATGTTTTTTTAATTGATTATTTGCTGCATAAATTTTGCTTATGCGTTTTATGAAATGCATATGCATTAAATTTCATAAAAAGCGAATATACATTAAATTTTTACGAGCATACACTGCATAATATTCAGTGCATATTGTCACAACCCTAGTGATGACCACCTTACTACCGGAACTGAACACATCAGTTTTTCTTTCAGTACTTTGGATAGAAAAGACACTCATTCTGTAAACCGAAGCAGCTTAATGGAATTTCAAAAATCGATTAAAATGTAAGAAAACAATTGCTGAAAATCTCAATTCTCTCAATATAAATTTCTCATCAAACATTTCAAATAAATACTCATTATTGCTAATGTAAATCAACTCTCCGTGCTTACCTAATTTGACATCACAGATTCGAGTATTAAATTTCAGAGAGAGAATGTAGTGTAGCTACTCCATTTTCTATTGTGGTTTTAATAGAGTATATTTGAATCTGTATAATTAAATGATTCATTTTGTTTATCTAAATAATGAATATCAAAGAAAAAAGTTCAATAAAATTTGGGAAAATGCCATCTAGTGATAAATGGATCAATTTGTGCACAAGTCTTTCTCGCCATCTTGTTGTATTCATATAAATATTATTCATATAACGTTTAAATACATGTATATATTATACATGTATATATATATATAAGGATGAAGCATCGCACAAACATACCTCAAAAGAAATGATATCAGGTACTATCGAATTCATTGCGCTGGTAATAGAAATGATGTACATTTAAAGGTCCTCTCCAGGCTCCAGGGAAAAAATGAGTTTATTACATAATATTATAAAACTAAGGTCTACGCGATCATAATTCCGCAAACCGCATATAATTCTGTTCAGTATTTAGTTTATTATTTGCTTCTAAAGTTTTTAATACTCTGTGTGCAACAAATTATTGTACAAATCACTAATCTGACGCTGCAAAAGAATATTGTACACTCTTTGATTTTGATTACAAATTTGAATTTTATAAACAAACAATGAGTTATAGGCCTTTGTTTAAGATTTGAATTGCTTCCTAAGGTATATAAAAATGTCTATCATAAGCTTATTCGATTTTTTACCTTACATGAATATCAAATGAATTTTTTTTACACACTACCTAGTTGACAATCAAAACAAATGGTGTACATTCTTTTTTTTTTTTCGACTGAAAATTAATTCAGAAGTAAAATAAGTTTTGTAGAGTTTTGATCATAAAAATCTTTAAAAGCATATAAAATAAGAAATTTGCTATCAAATTCGATGCAGTTTGCAGCAAAATGATATGAAACATTTGTCTCGTTGATTAAAGCAATACAAAAAATTGCTTGGAGGAAACCTTTAAAATACATAAATTTATCATATATAAACGACTGCAAGTCTCTGCATTATTTGAAGGTTTACGTGTCTAATTTACTTCCACGGTTATTATCAAAAATCTTCACTCTAGTCTGCATCGTTTATTATCAAATCCTAAATAGTTTAATACATATCGAAACTGTATCATTAATTATGGATCTATTTATAATAAAGAACTCCGTTCAACAATATGTACTTAAAGTTCCATGTCGCTTATGATCGAATCCTAAATCTACCAAAATGTATCAAAACAACATCAGAAATTACTTCGAATCGAATGCTCTATTCCCTTTAAAATATCTAAGTGTCTAAATCGTTAATTAACAACCCGATTTCTACCGATGCGTTCTAACAACTAATAATGCAGTGAGCCTGTCTCCTCAGATGCAATGGTTTTTATACTGGAAATGTAGCCATTGTGAAAGAATAATCTCGTGAAATAATCGAGATTGATTAACGAGTATTTAAAAAAAGGAACTGAAATAGCCATTTACTAATAGATTTAAATGTGTGATATATTTGACATAAATACACTGTGAGGTAAGATGTGGTAAGTCCTTTGTTTTCATTTCTGCAGTTTAAGGTACAGTGGCTAGTTTTGTGATTTTCAAGAAAGTGCGTAGTTTCCTCGATTAAGATTTGACATATTAGTTTTTCATGAGTTATTGGTAATACATGCGAACGAAATTAATTCCAAAAGGGAAAATAAGAGGCTAGAAAATTAATACTCTAAATAATTGAATTAATCTAATTGATTAATGCAATTATAAAAAAATAATTGATTTCGTTGTGTGAACTGTTTTAATATCTGTACTTATATGGATGAAATTATTGCTAATTACAGTTCAGTTGGTTCAGCGAATGTAATCTTCTACTTACTTGGTTTTAATCTTCCGAATTAACGTTATTATTAGTTATAATGAACAGTGGGTATAATTTAGCAGCTGAAGTAACTAATTGGTTTGCTCTGAATATGTTGTCACGAATGGTTTTATCAGTTTATTTAAATTCAAACTCTTTATTGAGAAAAAAAAATCATGTACATTAAAGTATGTTTTTTGCTCAAGCTCTTTTATGAGTTCTAATGAACTCTTCGAGCAAACAATATAGCATCACCTAATTAAAATATATACAGTATCCACAGTGACATCAAAAACAAAAATATTACATCACAATAACATTATAATTATTAAGCTTGTATATTCGACATTTAATTCAAAATTAGCTGGGGTTCATTATCTTTATAATAAAATAAGACTTTATTAGTTTCTTAAAAGTTGTGGTACCACTAGCTGTTACATTTCCAGAGGAATAGTATTGTATAGAGCTATAGAAGTATACCACTATAGTATATAAGTAGAACGACGTGTCAGAGTTAATTTTCTGTCACTAGGTAAAAGTTTGGTCCGAGATCTTGTATTGATTGAATATTGCGCCAAATGTAGCTATATGGCGTACCAATCCTCCCTTGAACAAAATCACACAAAAGTACATTATGTAGATCATCTACAGTTAGAATATTACATTTACGAATTAAATCATTGGTATGTGCCAGATATTTTGCATTGTTTACTAAACGAATTATTTTCTTTTGAAGTAAGAATAATGGGCGAATATGACAATCATTGGTACCACCCCATACCAAATTACAGTAACGTAGGTAAGGGTAAACAAAGCTATAATAAAGTTAAGAGACATTTGAAAGGAACAATATGCTTAAGTTTATGATATAATCTAATAGACTTAGATACCTTACTACAAACATTAGATAAATGGGTGCTAAATTTGAGCTGTCTATCGATGAACACCAAGAAATTTCACTGAATCAACTACAGCAATTCCTTCTTTATTAATCCTTAGGTTAAAAGTACTGGCCTGATAGGTTCTATTAGAAAATACAATACAATTAGTTTTTTAGTACCACCGTTCAAAAAGTAGAAATTCGCTATTGGGAATAGAAACAAGTTCAGAGATGGAAGAGTTACTCAAAGATAGAGTGGTGTCATCAGCGAACAGGATGCAAGAAAAACATTTGGATATATTACATAAGTCATTTAAATATATAAGGAACAATATTGGACCCAAAATGGAGCCTTGAGGAATACCTATGTTTAGAATACACTTTTTACTTGTTGAGGATCCTATTCTAACACACTGCTGCCTATCCCTCAGATAACCAGTAAACCATTCATGATAAACACCACGTATCCCATATCTCAAGAGTTTACCAAGTAATATAATGTGGTTTACAGTGTCAAACGCTTTGCGTCAATCAACAAAAATACTCGAAAAATAATTTTTCCCCTCGAATGCATCATAAATACATTCTGTCAATTTCATCACAGCATGTGATGTGGATGTATTTCTCCTGAATCCAAATTGATTTTCTCTCAGCAGAGCATGACGCGTGAGAAAGTTAGAGACTCGGTTGTACAACGCGCGCTCAAACAATTTACTAAATACAGGTAATGTAGATATGTAGGTCTATAATTACTAGTAAGAGATAAATATTCACCCTTGTGAATTGGAATAATTGTGGCACATTTCAAGATGCTCGCGAAGGTTCCCGTAATAAAAGATTAATTTATCATATTACAGAGAGGAATACTTAATATCTGCTTCAATCGTTTCAAAAGGTTGACAGGTACATTATCAATGCCACAAAATGATATTTTTAAACCCTCTATACACATAATCAATTCTACTGGAGAAACTGGGTCTGAAGATATGGAATTTTGCACATTTGTATCGACAAAGTTGAGAGGAGAAATTTGAGTGTGAGGCACCACTCTATCAACATCAATGGCAATATTAGAGAAATATTTACTAAATTCTTCAGCTATGATCGACTAATCAGTTATTACAGGGCTATCTATAAGAAGAGATTTTACTACTTTTTATTTTTATTACGTATCAAATTATTAATTAAAGTCCAAGTCTTTTAACAATCGTTTTTATTCTTTTCAAATGTTTTATTATTTCTTATTAGATCATATTTCATTTCGTGCGAATCAAATATGAGTAATTAGGTATTGATTCTTTCATATAGCTCAAAGCCACTTCATATTTCGGGAGCACTAGATAGTTATCTAGATTGAAGTCTTATAAGACTATGGTTATTGAGGGCTAACTATGACGCTATTCTTGACTGATATTATTTTCTATAGTTTAAGCATAGAAAACTACCTCATAACTCATGTGCATTTCATAACTCAAGTCCCCCATTGATCGAGTGCTTCATAACTCAAGAATTTACTGTACAACATATCCAATTACATTAATATCAATAAAATTTTCTATAATCAATGGGGAGTGCTAACAGATGACTTACGAAACAATTTTAAAAAATCTGAAGAGATATGAATGAATAGTAGTTACAGTAAATTAGTATAATAGTACAATAGTAATACTCACCATCAAAGATAGATGGCCAATAGCGCAGTATAAATTAGTATAATAGTATATTCTACTGTGCACTTATTGTCACCTCCCAAGAAGCTATTGATTCAGTCACTGTCATTTCATGAAGCTCATTCATTTGCCAGCAGCCAAAGCAGGAATCTATAGTTATTCATATAGGAATATCAAATATTGATTGATGTTTCATAAATTTTGTCTTTTACTAACACGTCCAAAAGATAAGATGTTCAAATTAAGTATGGCCATTACGCAACGAAAAGATCTCCCTGCTTGCCACTTCGTTTTAAGTACGCTACAATAGAATAATTAATTACAATTGAAATAATTAAATAAATAATTGAAATTGAAAATAAGTACAATTGAATTTTGCAATTTAACTATATAATAGGGAATTTTTAATTTAGCCAGATAGTCTGTAAATTTGAAAATTATATTATAAAATTCATAATCACTGTAATATCGTTACTACCCAGCTATTGCATGAGATTTTGTTTTTATTATCAATAAACTCGTGTAAACTCGTCCTTGGCAATATTTTCAAAATGCAGCGAAAGGATAACACTGCCTTAAAAGTGAACTATTTAACAAGGTGTTCTAAAAGGTTAAGAAGATTTAAGAAAAGGACGAAAACTGTAGTTTGTTGGAAAACCAAAGAATCTTTCATAGATGAATATTAACCAAAACCCACCTCGATTTCTTCACTTAGAGCTTAGCTGATATCTTGCCTTGATATTCCATCACATTTAATGTGTTAAATGTTGCCTGTACAATTGTCAGAAGTTATAATTCCTTGGTATATTTTTGTAAGTTCATTCATATCTCCACTTTCATTTTAGAGGTTAGCGCTACAATTTTGTTAATAATGTCCATTCACTGCACATTATTAACAAATGATGATGGATGTTATATATGTAGATTCTTCTATCAAATAATCTAAAATAAAAATATAATATATTGAATATAAAAAAAGTTCAATTAGGCCAGATTATATTCTTTAATATATAAGACCTATAGATATCTTTGCACTTACCTCAGACGAAACTAATTGGGCACGAACGTAATGGAAATTCTTTTTTCTTTCGACCATAGAGCATTATACAGTTTCATTCCCTATTTAATATTTATACTCATCTAACTGTATTTTATGCTCATCTAATTTTATTTTATACTCTTCTGATTGTATCATATTCATATGATGCACAAATAAGGGATGAGCTAAACTATTGACCACTTCACAAACCATTTCACCACTTCACAAACCATTTCACCACTTCAGACGATTTATTTTCTAACAGAGAGTGGCATCTCACAGCTTTTCTTTTTACATTATGCTACTCAAGCTAGAGTTTTCCTCTTCCACTGTCCTAATTTTGTGTGTGCGCAATACTCACCCTATTCTCCCTGACTTAGATTGAGTCCCTAACCAAGTTAGGATTACTTTACACTCTAAAGTTATCCACTAAAGCAGTCTGCTGATGGCGAAAGAAGCAAATAAAAGAGCTTTATTCGATTAGTTTGAAAAGGTATATGTTGCAGTTGAACATGCTAAGCTTAGTAGTTGATGTGTGGAAAATAATTGATCTGTTTTTAATAAGAAATGAAACGCTCCGGTTTGTACACCGGGAACTCCTGCTCTGTTTGTGTTCAAAGTTGAGTTAAGGGTCTCTGTACAGTAAATAACTTGTATTTTATTTTATATTACCGTTTCACAGATAGAAATATTCGATAGGTTTCTGCAACCGCAGAAATATCAATATGGGGAATTAATACCTCGCTTAATATTCTTCAATGCCAGTATAACTTCCTGTTTGGGTACATACGCTAGTTATGATTGAACTTCGTGCATTTATTAATTTCATCACTCTATTAATATTATCACTCTAAATAAGATTTCTGAAAATGACTTATGATAAGATTATTCATACTAATGCTATCTTCTATTTGAGTCTAAGAACAATGAAATTGAACTAAAATAATTGAGGAAGAAGTGGTAAAATGGGAATTTGGAGAACAATTGGAAACAATTGAATACAACTTTTGATATCCATTTTATAGAAAAAAAGCTACGAGAAATACTTTCTTAGAATTCAATTCTACATATCATATCCAAATTTCAGCGACATAGGACGGTAAATAAAGAAGATCGTTCAGAATCTGTACCCTCCCCTTAATACAAAGATTGATTGAAAAGATTCAACTCAACGGGATATCAAAACCTGTAACTCAACATTATGTTTTTTTTTTTGGTTTCAAGCTTTCGAATAAAAAGATTACTATTCACCATCAATTGAAATATTTCTATTCACCATCAATTGAAAGATTTCTATTCACCATCAATTGAAAGATTTCCATTCACCATCAATTGAAATATTTCTATTCACCATCAATTGAAATATTTCTATTCACCATCAATTGAAAGATTTCTATTCACCATCAATTGAAAGATTTCCATTCACCATCAATTGAAAGATTTCTATTCACCATCAATTGAAAGATTTCTATTCACCATCAATTGAAAAATTTCTATTCACCATCAATTGAAAGATTTCTATTCACCATCAATTGAAAGATTTTTATTCACCATCAATTGAAAGATTTCCATTCACCATCAATTGAAAGATTTCTATTCACCATCAATTGAAAGATTTCTATTCACCATCAATTGAAAAATTTCTATTCACCATCAATTGAAAGATTTCTATTCACCGTCAATTGAAAGATTTCTATTCACCATCAATTGAAAAATTTCTATTCACCATCAATTGAAAGATTTCTATTCACCATCAATTGAAAGATTTTTATTCACCATCAATTGAAAAATTTCTATTCACCATCAATTGAAAGATTTCTATTCACCATCAATTGAAAAATTTCTATTCACCATCAATTGAAAAATTTCTATTCACCATCAATTGAAAGATTTCTATTCACCATCAATTGAAAGATTTCTATTCACCATCAATTGAAAGATTTTTATTCGAAAGTTTGAAACCAAAAAAAAATACAACTTTGAGTTTACTGGGTGTTGTGATAGCCCTATTGGCATCTATCTTTGATGGTGGGTATTACTATTGTACTCTTACGTGATATATGCCTTGTCTATTTAGAAATTTTAGAGTAACTACTCCACTAGTTATATTCTTAGGGTCAATACCAAATCTCTGTTTACTGTAACTACTAACTATGGAACTTTACTTTCTTATAGATCACTTTACTTCATAACAATAAGTAATGTTAATAGTAACACTCGGTTAACAGTAAACACACTTGTATTTCAAACACCCTACACTGAACAGTGAAATACTAATAAGTAGAGCCCGGATTTCCAGTTTTTTTGCTATAAACGCTATTTTGACCATGAAAATAAAGTTTTATGGCGTTTATAGCATAAACGCTATTTTGACTATTAAAGCTATTCTGACTAGAAATTAATTGATAAAACCAGTAATTATGATATGAATGACTATAAAAACTATGATAAACTTTCCTTTACATGTGAATTATATTTGTAACAGGTTATTATGTTATTGATAAATTAAACATGGAAGAGGTATTTAATTCAGTATGCCATTTCATTCACATTTTTTATAGTAATATTACATAGAAAACGTACGAGCATAATTATTAGTAAATTATTGTGAATTGAAAAATGAATAAATCACTACTCAATACAGTACAATATTATGTAGTTTTCTTAAATAAATGGAATGGTATATAAAGGTTTGCACAATAAAATAAATATATATTATTTTTATATTTTGACCGGTTAATTTCGCTCTTTGCGTAAAAAAGTTATTTTGAGCACACTTATTTATGCACGTCATAGTAAGTTAAGAGTTCATGTTGTAAAAAACAAAACATGCCCAAAGTGAAAAAACCCGAAACTCTTCTGAAGTTGAAAGAAGCTTTTCAAAATTGAGAATAATTTTAATTGACAAGAGACTAAGCATGACAGCTGATAATTGTTTCATTAAAATGTAGCATATTTATTATATTGAGAATTATTGTGACTGTTTTTGCATTTGGTTATATCTTCTTAGTTGGTTGTGACTTGGACAACATCGTTTTTGGATAAATTTTGTTTAGTTTTCTTTCATCTGGTTAGTTTCTTGCAAAATATAAGCTACGTATAAATTAATAAACATGGATTTTATTTACTATTTCTTAAACCCAGTCTTATACAGCCTTGGCCAAAAGTATTAGGCCACCTCAGCTTTTCACGGTTTTCAATTGTAAAAGTCAATGTATATCGTTTGCAATTGAGAATATGGTGCATTATTCAATATTAAAATTCAATATTAAAATTATGTTTAATTATGTTTACCGTGCAGCAACCCGTATTGATTTTTAATCCCTATAGTATCATCTTCACCCATAAGCCCCGTTCAGATTTAGTGCTTCATCATTGTTTTTTTAAGCTTTTTATCATGAATTCTTCCAGGTTATTTAGGTATAAGCCTATTTATATGTAAACATGCCTAAAAAAAGGGAACTGAGTGAATTTGCGAGAGGACAAATTATTGCGCACCATAAATATGGGCTCAGTCAAAGAAAAATCGCTGAAAATGTGAAATGTTTGCGATGTGCAGTTCAAACAACTTTAAAACGATTTTTGGACACTAAAGATGTTAAAACTGCACAAAGGTCATGTAGAAAGAAGTGCACAACACCTCGTGGTGACCGATCTCTGATAAGGCAGTCCCTTAGAAACAGAAGAAAAACAGCTTCAGAGCTGGCTGCAGAAATAAACGAGGAGAGAAATGCAAAAATTTCTGCAAGAACAGTTAGAAGAAGGCTTTTAGTTCATGGTCTGAGAGGGTGTAAAGCTAGAAGGAAGCCGTTCATATCTGAGACCGATAAAAAGAAGCATCTCCAATGGGCCAAAAATCACTCGGCTTGGACAAGCGAGCAATGGTCTAAGGTGATCTGGTCTGATGGAAGTAACTATGAGGTATGTTAACCAAATCATTTAGTGAAATTACTTATTGAAACGCACCAATTTATTGCAGTGTTTGACCTGATAATGACCTAAGAAAAAATATTTCAATGTTTTACATTTTCTCTCAGATTTTTGGCACCTTTGGCGCGGCCTATGTTCGTTGAAGAGTTGGGGAGGCTTATAAGGCTGAAGGCCTAGTCCCAACTATGAAATATGACGGTGGCTCCGTGATGATATGGGCCTGCATGTCTTCCTCAGGGCCCGGTGAAATGTTTTTGTGTCAAAGGAGAATGACTTCAGCCACTTACACCGCCATGCTTTCTGAAGTGTTGAGCCCATCCATTGCCATTTTCCACCCGGGAGAGTCTCCAGACAATATTATCTTCCAACAGGACAATGCTTCATGCCACACAGCCAAGAAAAGCCGTGACTGGTTCGAGGAAAAGGGCATCAACATGATGGAGTGGCCAGCTCAGAGCCCAGACTTGAACCCTACTGAGCACTTGTGGGAAACTCTTGGAAATGCCATTAGGAACATCCCAATCAAGAACAAAGATCAGTTATACCAAAAACTTAAAGAATAATTGGGCGAAATTAATCCTGAAAATTGTAAAAGGCTTGTCGACTCCATGCCTAACCGCATAAAGGCGGTTATTAAAGCCAAAGGGGGCTTGACCAAGTATTAGAATAGTTATTTATTGATCAATATACAATATTTGTTTGATTAGAACTAGTTTCAATACCTTTTCTTTGAAAAACCATAAAAAACCGTGGTGGCCTAATACTTTTGGCCAAGGCTGTATGTACGATATTATACGTACACAATTGCTATAAATAATACATAAGTTCTGTGAATTATAATTAAAAATCAACTATTAACAAATAAATAATTTTTTCTTTTTCACTATTTTTTTCATATAGCTGCTAGAATTAAGTGTATGTATTTTTGTTATTTTAGGTAGGGAACCTTTATTTTAGATAGGATACCTTTGAAGCTCTAAGCTTACTAGGTCTCAAGTCCTTTTCCTTAATAAAAGCTATATGTATTGTGAAAGAGTTGCCCCGACTCTTTTTACTTCATGTAGGGGAGGGTGGTCATCAATGGGACAAAAAACACAGAAAGATTGATATTTCATTTACTATGGGCATAATTTGAAAAATAAAAAATCCATGTGTAATATAGATATTCCTTTATAAAATGAAACCAACTCGAATGCTATCACATATTCTGTTGACTAGAAAAAAATTAAATAAAAAACAAAAAAAATTGTCCCATTGTTTAACAGCGCTGGTGAACAATGGGACATGCCCTGGTGAACGATGGTACAGTTTATCAAACTTGTATGTTGTTGAGGTTTTGGTAAAATTTCAAGTTCGAATTATCTCTTTATGTTGTCCCACACTTAGTTAGTTCATATAATATCAGTTTAATGACCTCTAACTTCACCGAAGCCATGTCAGGAACATTTGGAAAATTAAGCTCATTGCACTTGAATCTTCGCCTAACATCAATATTTCGTATTTATCTTTTTCATGCTTTTGGCCAACAGAATACGTTTTAGAAGGCGCCTCAAATTCTACAAGAGCATAAATCTTCATTTTCAACATTTTCGGTGGAGATTTGAGTTCTTCAGACGAATGGATCAGTTAGATTAAGAGTTATATACCAGACCAAGAACAATAGTTCACAGGCCATCTACGTAAGATGCTTTATGAAGTGATTTCGAAGGCCTTATCCTTAGTGGCACCAGCAAAAAGCTCTTCTTTCTCTGGTGTATCCGTTGCAATCATGCTGCGTCTTTTTCTTTTATTAGTGAAATTTGTTCTCTATGCAGTGCTTTGTGATGACCTCAGATTGCTAAAGCCCTTGAACATGATCGAAAGTCCCGCTTCAGCTGGAAGCTCCGTTTCTACAAGAAGCCCTGAAGCTGCAGTTCACGTTATTGTATCAAAAAAATAGATATATTGATTCATATGGAGTAACTAGACAGTTTGGTTGACAATAAGGCACTGTCCCATTGTTAACCAAATCTTCTGTCCCAATGATCACCATGACGCCATTTTGAAAACATATGGGTATAGCGGCTCAACTACAAAAGTATAAAGGCAATCCTTTCAAATGATCATATTTTACATATTACTTAATATCATGTAAAAATGCCGTAAGCATTATATGTTAAATTTACAGATTTATAACAATTGAAACAAAGTACGAAATATTTAGTTTTATCACCCCTAAAACACGTTTTCGCTTTTACACAGGGCTGACTGCACCCCAACCGCTGAATGCAATGCGAGTGAATGCACTGAAGTATGCTTAATTTACCACTAAGATTTTGTTAAAAATTACCCTCAAATAAAAAAGTTATTCAGCATATCCCATTGTTCCCGGTGTCCCATTGATGACCACCCTCCCCTAAGGGACTTTTGTTTTAATAAATAAAAAAACAAGAATGGCATAGTTACTCTGAAATTTCTTCCAAAAGTTTCTATAATGTGGATAAAAGAAAGGAAATGCATCAATTTTAGGACACACTCTGCTATTATAAGGACTTTTTTACCGACTTTAAAACTCTTTTTTAGAGCTACAGAACCTTTTTTTTTTTTGGGCGCTATTTCGACTACTTTCGTTAGAACTAAATAAGGTTAGCGGAGAGTAAATCACTCAGATGTTATTCTCAAGGTAACTTCGGACTAACTGAGTTCGCTTACTTAGAACCGAATGATTTATAGGTGAGGACTAATGTAAAGGCCCGTTTAGACGCTATGATAAATTAAAGCGATTTATCGTAATGAATAGGTTGTTGCAATTTATCAGTACGTGTAAACAGGTGATCGTAGCGATTTATTGGAGTTGGAATTGAATTGTGTGATTGGTGCCAGCAGGCTCAAATTTATACGAATCGTAACGATAAGTTTGAACGTGTAAACAGGGTTCCAATAAATCGTTACAATCTAACTCAATATATAATGCTAAACACATTCCAAATGCAGACCATCATAATGTTTCGTCATTGACGGCTAGTGAAAAATAAAGTTATTGGAGTAAAAATCATTGCGTGTAAACACTGTCCCAATCATCTGATAAATTGTTGCGATCTCTGTGCTCAATAAATCGTTCCTATTTATCGTAGCATGTAAACGGGCCTTAATTCATTCATCACAGTGCGGCGTATATATGAAAGCAAATAAAAATGTATATTAATTAAAATGTAACGAAAAATATAATTAACAATTTACATATAGGGTATATTATTACTAGACTTGCATCTATATTTTGTCGAAATATGCATTTAATTGAAATGCATATGACTATCTTAAATGCTTATGCATATTATAAAATGCATATGCAGTTTGTAATATGCATAATGCATTGCATAAATTATAAAATGCTTATGCAGTTTGTAAAATGCATATTGCATATGCATTTTATATGCAGCATAAAGTGCATATAATTTCATTAAAAAAACAATACACATATTTCAGTGGCATCACGCATCTTCTTTGTGCGTTTTTGGTTTGTAGAATTTCCGTGGATTTCTCGAAATAGGCTGTTACTAAAAAACTAATGTATTTTTCAACATTTTTTTTTTGAGAACTTAAAGGTAGACAATTTTCATCAATTATTATCTTTTAAATGATGATTTATTGAAACATTTCTATAAAATCTATTTTCAAGTACTATTATCAAGGCCCATACTATCTATACTAGCAGTTTCACCGCTGCGGTGTCACTGTCCTGTTGCCGCTTCTTAAAATTCAAAGTATACTAGGTGGTGAGAACGAACCAGATACGCTTTGAAGTGTATTCTGTAGAAATTGAATGTTGATTCAATACAAATTTTATAAATAAGTAAATTTCCTTTTGCATAATTTTAAAATTTCTGGTATTTTTTTTCTAAATTTCTTTATTTAAAAAAAATCGTTTTCTAAAAAAAATTGTGTTTTTTTTTAATAGTAAATAGTAAAAGAAAATATATTAATATACATATTATTTTATGTATTATCTGTAATGGGATATCTTTTACTTTACTAGTCTGTGCGTGTGCTTATACTTTAGCTGCCGCGGTGAAACTGCCCAGTATACTCGCGCGTTCAGATACGGTACCACCGCCTATAGCGCCGAAGCAACGCCGACTGCCAAGGCAGTATCAACGCCAGTATACTATAAAAATTTGCTTTTTCATTCATTTAACCGTGATTAATTGAAGATGCGTAAACAGGGCATTGACACCGCAGCGGTGAAACTGCAAGGATAGTATGGGCTTAGTCATAAAATGAGATCTTTTATATATGTGTAATTATATATAATGAATACAAATATTAGAATCTAGTTGATAAACAGGAAACTCAGTTTATTTGTGTATTACATTTTATTATTACTGTATATTTTAATTTTTCAAAGTTAAATTCCTTCCTTTTATCCACTAAAATATTCTTGTACTGAGAAAAATCCCCTCTACATCACATGAAACTAGAGGTGCGTAAAGAAGACTCGCCAAATCAGATGGGACAAGTTGTTTCAGCATTTTGTAGATTGCCTAGTGCAGGTTCGCATGACAGAATTGAATTTATGTCTTTGATGATTGAATATCTATTTTTCTGAATAATACTTATATAAGCTTTCCGTTAAATCTCTCTTCATAATTATTCTGGAGAATTGCTACCCAAAAAATTATTACCTCTTAACTTATAGGGTAGTGATAAAATATGCATAGTATTTTTATACGATTAAATATCAATAATTATTTACATTTCTTCATTCAACATTTACTCTTATTTTATAAAATTAATCATTCCAATTAGTGATATAGTAAATTAAAGGTTGTTTATTTTAAACGATTTATTTCCATCATACACTATATTTATATTATAAATTATAAATTTATTTATTCCATTATAAATTAAGTATTTCTTCGTTTATCACAACTATCATTATTAAACGAATATTTATAATTTAATATATGGCAAACTCCAGTATTTGAAATCAGTCGCTAAAATTATGTACATATTTAAAAAAAATTAAACTACTTTCACATTTTTCATTATTAATTTTAAGGGGACCGCCCCCCGAAGAAATCTCAAAATTTTATCTTTTTTTTTTATTGTGTAAATAGTTGCTTTATAACCTTCTTATAGTGTGTGCAAAATATCAGAAGTCTCGTATAACTCTAACCCCCTGGGGAGAGGGAGAAAGGGAAAAGTGGGCCGGGGGGTAGGGAGTCAATATGTACTCTAAAAACCATCTCTCAGCCAATTATAATTCGTAATAATTAATTATATCGCTATATCTGGTATCTAACATACCCGTGTAGCACGCACACACCAATGAATGCAAAGAGAGATTAGCCAGTTGCCCCTAAACCTTCGAAGTGGATGGACGCTGCGTGTCAGATCATCAAACTTTGAAAGGAAATTCCTACTAATTCTGATATTTATAAATCTTGTAATTAAAAAAATGAACACCTATTTTTTGGTTGAAGCCAAAGCATTGCAGTTTTTTGCATTCGATACTCCATAATGATATCTACAATATGATTTTCTTCGATTTTTGATTTTAGAATTTGTTGTAGGAAAATTTTTTCCGACAAAAAATTATTTTCAAAATTTTTGGTTTCCTTTTTATGAAAAAGTCGAAATTTAGAAAACCCATTCGAAAATCAAAGATCGAAGAAAATCATATTGTAGATATCAGTACGGAGAATCGAATGCAAAAAACCGCAATGCTCTAGCTTCAACCAAAAAACAGGTGGGTTTTTTTTTTGAAAATGGTTCGAAGTTCGAATAACTCGTTTTCTATGGGTCTAATCGAAAAAATGTCATGAACAAAAACGATAGACAATTCAATTTTATATATAGATACAAGGTTTCAGAACCATAACTTTAATAATAATTTTTTTTCAAAATTTTGAGGGCGGTCCCCTTAAAAAATTTCTTTCCGTTGTAGTGACTGGTTATATTCTATCGCACCTGTTATTAGTATTTTACAGTAAAAATATGTTTAATCAACGTTATCAATATACAATATTATTGATTTTTGATCAATTGTGGATAAAAGACTTTATTATCTCACCCAGTAAAGTTCTATATTTATTATTAATTGATAATGGACAAACAATTGGTAATTACATTACTACTACTTAATTAAGAAAATTTGCAAGTGAAGAATCCTGATAAAAATAATTAAGGTTGTAACAATATGCTTTCATAATCGTATATCCTTAAAATATCATAAACGGAGAGGATTAAACACTATTGACCAGTATATAACATTCAACAGAATTCAATTTTTTCTCGTCTCTGATATTCCTAATATCTATGACTTAAAGCATATTATCACAACTCTAATAATAATCATTTGGGTGGCAATTGTCTAGGGGTGGCAGCTGTTCGAGTGGCAATTGTCCTAGCACCTCCTACGAACCCCTTCTGTCGCGGCACGCAGCTGTTCTTGTGGAACTTCTTGCCACACCCGCTGTAGAAAGAGTCCACACCCAAATTTCTATGGGATTCAGATTTAGTAAGCAGAGAGGCCACAGTTTTTTGGACCAAAACTTGTGAATAATCTCTCAGCACCAGTTATGAGTAACATATATGTGTTTAACTTGGCTCTGACAGCGGTGTCAGGCTTCAATATTTTTATATTGCTTCGAAACGATATCCACTCGTATTCAATTAATTCAAAAATTAAAATAGAATTTTCTTACTTTATTTCATTTAATGTACTTATGTAGGTTAGGTGCATATCAATTTAATTAATGTTACATGAAGTTATATACAAATTAAATGGGAAGAAATGAAGTGATGTGTCTGAGTATCGAACCTGCAGCAGAGTATCTTGCAATCACCTGTCCTCTGTCACTGTGCCACCGTGGATGCATTTAACTAAAGAAAATTTTTGATGTTAATCGACTCGGAGATAGTTAGAGATATTTTAAAATGAATGTAACAATATAGGCAATAACCAAAATCACAACTTATTCTTATTACAAATAATTTGTACTTAATAAGATGGTCAAATTTTTATATAATTGTAACTCCTTAAAAATGTCATTCTCTATGAGTTCAAATTAAAGAAAATGTTTTGAGACCCCGACTTGAATAAAGATGAAAGCTCTGTGATGAAAGTTCAAACTAATGAACGAATTAATTAAAATTTGACTATATATTAACTCTCACTCAGTGTATATAGGTGAGTAACTAGCTTGTGATATTTTGACGTATTTAAATTGTGTTTCATTGAACAAACAAGAATTTTGTGCTCTGTGAAATATTTTTAGCAGAAGGTTATATGTTCCAAGTCATTGTTAAGGTGTATATTTTCGAACACGTGATAAAGGAAAATATAATTATTATATATAATTAATAACTACTATTTAATTAGTAACATAATAACTGAAGGCATGATACCAATTGAAATAAAAGTTAAATAATAATTATTATACATAGATTAAATGAGTCTGATTACCACTCTAAGTTTATTATCTATTAGGTGAATCACTGAATTTTGAATCGTCTCATTTGCAGCTTTTGGCACTAGGTGAAAGCTTAAGTTATCGGATATTGGGTTCCGCATTTTACGTGGAAAAATCATTTAGGTATTGATTTTTATTTCTAAACTTGTATTTTAATTGGTATCATAATAGGTACGTATTGGTATCATGGATACTAATTTAAGTAAAAATTAAATACAGTAAAAATTCCTGAGTAATGAAGTTTTTCGTTATAAAATAACCGCGGAGTTATGAGGTATTTTCTATGTTTCAATTATAGAAAACGATATACGTCATGAATTTCGTTCTAAGTTTTCACTCAAAGACCGTAGTTTTTTTTCAAGATTTCAATCATAGAAAACAATCAGTGTCCCTGAGCTATGCAGTGGCTCTGAGTTATAAAGAAACCAAAATTTCATGACTCAGTAGTTTAACTGTATTCGACTATAACAGACGACAGAAAATCATAACAGCTTTTCTATAACTTTTTACACACATCGAATAAAAATCGTTTTTATATCTAGATTTACACATCGTTTTCATAGAAAAATCTACCTACATATCGATTTCGTTACTAATTTTCAATGTATTAAATCGTATATCAATTCGACATCTAAAATTTAAGATGTCGATTTCTCGGTTTTTTCATGTATCGATTCGATTAAAATTAATTAATAAATTTATATACCCGCTGCCCTAGCTTTGAATTTGACATAAGAAGATATTTAATCGATAGACCGTTGTTTATAGGGAAATTCTATCATATCATGAATGGATTGAGGTTTTTCCGGATAGAAAATATTTTGTGTTGTAGCCCAGAAATGGAAATCAAGAGGGTTGAGTTTTTACTGAGTGCTGGCCAGAAGATGTGTGTCTCTTCTGGTAACTCGTCCTTGAAATTTCAACTCTTGTACAATGAAATGGAGCACCACCTTACATCCACCAGAATCTGCGTAATATTGCAGTGGCTCAAAAAAGTTTGCCTCACTTTGTCTTTCAGCAAAGCCATGTTATAAGAACCAACAGAGTCACAAGGGCCGTCGTCATCGATAAATGCTTGGACAATGGAGTTATCCGTCCACAATCGCAACAAATATCATTATTTTTTTGTCATTTCTATAGTTTCATTTGACAACATCATGTAGATTCTCATCTGCAAATTATGAGGCAGCAATAATTGACAGGGTGACGAAGAGCGTCTTGAAGCGCGCAACACTTTGACTACAGGATTCTGGCGACCATTTTCAACACATTTTGTAGATAGCCTTTCGAAGTGTTTTCAATGAGTTTCAAATAAGTTTGTATTACAGGAAATGTGAGTACCAAGTCATACCTTCAAGAAAATATATTTGTTTCTTCTGAATTCTTATTACAAATATTCCTAGTGGGGGTTCAAAGTCTTGCAAAAAGATAAAAACACACTCACTATAAACAACATATATCGATTCAATTTCTTTTCGATTGCTGGGATATCGATTCGATTGATTTTTCCATCGAATCGACAGACCGTTGTTTATAGGGCTGTATAACTGAGTTACTCTCAGTTATACCTATATAAATAGCTCTTCATTTGTTTAACTAGGTAAACTAGATTATGTGCACTCGGTAGAGCGCATACTTTTGCCGCCGCATTGACGACCCGTTCTCTCCCAAAATTTAATAAACTGCTAACTGGATAATAACCAATCGTCCCACCAAGTTTCATGCAATATGGTTCAATACTTTTTGAGTTATTGAAAATAATAAATGGCCTTGACCTTTGACCGGATCGCTTCCAAAATTCTACCAGATGGTTCCTGGACATTGACCAATTGTACCATCGAATTTCAGACTATTTGGTTGAAGACTTTTGAGTTTGTGAGTTACAAATGGCATTGACCTTGATTTTTGACCTTTTACCCGATCGCTCCCAAAATCTAAGAATATGGCTCCTGCATATTGACCAATCGTCACACCAAGTTTCATGCAATATGGTTAAATACTTTTTGAGATATAAATGACCATGACCTTGACCTTTGACCGGGTCGCTACCAAAATTCTAGCAGAAGGTCACTGGACATGGATCAATCGTTTCACCAAATTTTAAGCAATGTGGTCCAATACTTTTTCAGTTAAGCGAATAACAAGATGATAAATATATAAATAAATGACTGCTATAATATAACTTTCCCGCATTCTACGAAGGTACTAAGGATTAAAAGACATGGGGGTGGGCTCGTGACCGGGAGGGGGGCTTATGTCCCAGAGGGGCACCTACACCCTCCCCCCTAAAGCTACATGGAACATAGAATTTAAGAAATAATTTAGCTCTTTTAATATTTGAGATTTCAAGCAAATATTAACTTAGGTTAAGCTAGCAGCAAAAGAGTAGGTATTGAAGTTAAATAGCATGGATCTAAACTGTAAACTCCATATGTCTCTTATCACTCCAGGTGATCTAAATTTCTGATTATTTATCCAAAATATCAAAATGTTCATATTATCATTAATTTTCCCTACATAACATTTATTTCCATGTTTGGATAATGTCTGTTGAATCCAATAACTTGGCTTGCATTTAGAAATTAAAAAAAATGGATATAACTTAGTTATGTTTAAATGACTTAAGTAAGTACAATTTTGATTTAAATCCTATGTTCCATGTTTATTTTGGCTGAAAATCTTCATAAATTAGCTAAAATTGACATGAATTTAAAACTATTGTGAAATTTAAGTTCAAAATTGGCTTACAGTAACAAATTGAAGGAACTGACAAAGTTTTTTGAAAGAAATTCTCTATTTTGGCTACTGCTTCAGTAAAATATATATAACAGTTGGAGGAAAATTTAAAAGATTTCCCATTCAATGATATTCTGAAGTCTGAGTCTCTGACTCTGTTACTGTCAGTTTACCAGCCTCTAAACATGGATTCATTGTAGCATTAAGAATTTTTCTAGATCTACAGTTGCGAGCATAAGTTAAGGGACAGTGAAAAAAGTTAAACATTTTTGTTTATTGCAAAAGAACTAGACAACGAAAATACGTGAAACTTGACAACAGCAAATATACACATACTGTGTGTATTTGGTAGAAATATTAGCAAAATCAAACAAATAGTTACCAAAATATTTAACTATTGCCATCAGAGGACGAAAAAGGCACCGATCAAAAGTTAAGGAACAGTTGTTAATAAACGGGTATAAACTGAATAATCTTGTTTAAAAGCCTGTTTCAATGTATCAAATTGTTACTGAAGGTCATCAAATTATTTGAACAAAACTATTGCCGCCATTACACCTGCTACTCGGAAACAAGTATCTCTCTGTGAAAAACGCCTATTTTTACCATCACAAGGATGGAAAGTCACTTTCTGAAATTGCGAGCATCATAGAAAAATCTAAGAGTGTTGCGCATCGCATTGTTAATACTTTTAAAGAATCTGCTTCAATTGATACAAAACGAGGATCAGGAAGGACCGTTTCAAGACTGCAGCAGGTATTTCTCGCCAAAATGATTGAAAAGCATGGTCTGTGTCTCTAGATTCACAGTTTCTAGAAGTTTGAACAGGGTAGGATTTAAAGCCTGGATGCAGCATCGAAGCCTCTGATATCGAAAAAGAACCAAATTGGAAGGCTTCAGTTTGCCAAGGATCATGTCGTTTGATCGAAGGAGCAGTGGTCCATGGTTCATCTCAGCGACGAATCTAAGTTTAATGTGATCGGAAGTGACAGCAAAATGTACGTTTGACGTAATGTGAGTGAAAAGCTGTTCCTGAAGTGCGTTAAGAAAATAGTGAAACATGGAGGCGACAGCGTGATGATCTGGGGCACCCTTTCTTTTGTAGGAACAGGCCCAGTCGTTCGTCTGCATGGAGTGGTCAACGCAGCAGTGTATAAACAACTTCTCATCCACCATTGCATTCCATACTTGCAATCATTTGATTCTCAACCACAGATTTTGATGCAAAGCAATTCTCCTTGTCACATGGCTAAATCTGTGAAAGCACGCATAGAAAGTAAATAAGTTTCTCTTATAAGCTGGCCTGCTCATAGCCCCGAATTGAACCCCATTGAAATCATCTGGAAGGTAATTGGTGATGGTGCTCAAGAACACAATCCCAAAAATCAGGATTAACTGTGAAGATTCCTGAAAGAAGAGTGGCAGAAGATAACTCCATAATTTGGCTAAAAATTGATTGATTCCTATAATAATCGATGCAATCAAAAATAAATGACCTTCACAAAATATTAATTTTGTATATATAATTAGCCTATAGTTAATTCAATAACTGTTCCTTAACTTTTGCTCGGTGTTCTTTTCGGTCTCTGATGGCAATAGTTGATTATTTCGGTAAATGTTTCTTTCATTTTGCTAATATTTCTAGCAAACACCCTCAGTACGTGTATCTTCATTTTTGTTAAGTTTCACGTATTTTCATTGACTATTTTCTTTGCTATAAACAAAAATGTCGAATTTGTTTCACTGTCCCTTAACTTAACGGGCGTTTACACGGGCACTCATGTGTGCCACTGCTGTGTGTTCAGAGCTCTCGACACACACTTTTTGAGTGTGGCACACAAAAAGAGCGATCGCTCCGGGAGCGAATGCATGTGTGGCACTGCTGTGTGCCGGAGCAATATATATAGCGTATAATTGAGTTACAGCTAAAATAGTTTAGTAGTTTTGATGGGTATTAGGACTAGTAGGTTAAATAAAGTTTTTACCAACAGGGTAAAAGGATATATTCACGAGATAGTTAATAAATTTGGGTAAGTTAGTGGCAAGTTAACGCCTTTAAAACAACAGTGAAGATTTGGAAATTAGAAATTAATTAACCTTTACTAATACAAAATATCATTACAACATGAATTTTATAAAAAAAATAGTGGAAATATTTAATTCATTTATAATAAATAGTACAGTGATTGAATACAGTGAAACTCCCGAGTTAAATCTCAGAGCCACTTCATATTTTTGGTGCACAATAGATAGTTTTCTATGATTAAAATCTTAATAAAACCATGGTTATTGAGGGATAACTTAACGTACATTATTTTCAATAATTTAAACATAGAAAATACTTCAAAACTGAAGTGTATTTCATTTATATATTTATAGACTTTATGTTGGCATTTATATGTTCAAAGTAACAAGTAACAAATTTCCGTCTGTACAATCCAACCTTAGACTTCAAACTGCTAATCATGACTACCAAACACGTAGTAGAGATATTTTTGTACCTCCATTTCCTAGAATAGAATCCTTACGCATTAATTACATGTATCAATTTGTAAATGTATGGAACAGTTTACTAGAGGACTTAAAGTCTGCTAATACCTTGTCAAAATTTAAAAATATTTTCATCCAATCAGCTCTGAATACTTACTAAATTTCTTTCACACTTCATTTTAATTTTATGTTTTTTTTTTCTTCTTGAATATTAATAGAATATTTTACCCGAAAGCCCATTTGTTGAGGTTAACAGAGGCACGCAACCATAAATATGCATTGTAGATGCATATATTGATTTCGATAATTTCACATTGATTTCGATAATTTACTGCTAATCCTTATGTATATTATGTTGTTGTAATAAAGATTTATCCTTTATCATTAGAGTGTATATTTATAAGCTAGATTCTACAGGGCGGGGCGTAAGTTTGGAAGCAAATGAAAGTGCATATTATAATCCAACGAAAAATATATTTAATAATTTACAGTTATGTATTATTACATAAGGGTTTTAAGAATTCAAAAATCATAAATTTATTCAAAATGTCCCCCCTTGTTTTTAATAACAGCCTCAAATCTCCTCCGAACTTCTCCTACTGCGGCACGCAACTGTTCTTGTGAAACTTCCTTCCAAGTTCTCTGGAGCGAACGCTTTAAATCATCCACACTGCGATGGAATTTACCACAGGCCTTTGATTCAAGAATGGACCATACCAAAAAGTTCATAGGATTAACATCTGGGGAGCAGGGAAGCCATATTTCTTTGGACCAAAACCGTGGAAGATGGTCATGGCACCAGTTTTGAGTGACATTTGCAGTATGTGAAGTACCATTATACCATTACTGAAGCAGGTTTCATGGTTCTGTGGACAGTTTTTTGGTTGTATGGGATGTCTTTTGCACTTTTACCAATTATTCTGTCATTCCTCCGGTTGTGAGCCATTTCCACTGTGAAAATTTGTTCGTCAGACCAAACAATTTCACCAGCCGTGCCAGACTTCAATTCTCTCAGAAGTGCTTTGCTTCTCTCCAATCTCTTTTTCTTTACAGCTTCTGACAGAGTCTGTCTCTTTTGAAGGGTGAAAGAGGACATCTTTAGGTCTTCTTTGACAACTCTTCTCATTGTTCTGGGACTCACATTAGCTGTTTTGGCTAACAATCGTATTGACCTTTTCTGGTTCCTCCTGATCTTCTCTCGGGCACATTTTATCAGTTGTTTGGTGCGTTGTGAGCGTGGTCTACCACTTCTTGGACAATCAGTCCAGTCTCCTCTCTCATTAAAACGCTTAACACACTTCCAAACAGTCGATCTCGCTATTGAGAGAGTCTTTGAAATGACGGAATCTGACTTCCCGGCACGGTGTAGAGCAATAATGGCTTCTCTTTTTTCTGACATTTTTGGATTGACTAAATTTTTGTAAAAAATAACACTGCCACGTCATAATGTAGTGTCTCTACTATAGTTCAAACCCTATCACCTACTTAGGAACTTATTTTTAAGAATTATATTAATGTTTGAAAAATTGCTTCCAAACTTACGCCCCACCCTGTATATCATGCAAGTAGAACATATCCTGTATCATGCGACCCCGCCAAATCTGTTGTCATTGTTCCCAGAGTTCCCTACAAGCCCCAGAATGGCGTGGGATGCAATGAAGGTCCTTCGCCAAGCAATGAACTACCTAATTTCAAGTCAGACACTAGTTATGATTGCTGATTATCCCTCTCGCCAAGAAAAGTCTTTCTCAAAGGGGCAGTACAGTTTTTTTTTTAACAATTTTAATGTCAAACGATTGCTTATATAGTAATCGTGTAAAATTGCAATGTTCAATAAAATCTTATAATGGAAATATATCATTTTATGTATAAATAATTTCTAATCCAATGCTAACGGTAGATGGCGCCACAATCAGTGGGGTACGGTCAAGAGCCCCCCCCCGGTCATGAGCTCTCCCGGTCACGAGCTCCCCCGGTCATGAGCCCCCCTAGGTCATAAGCCCCCCCGGTCACGAGCCCCCCCCCCCCCTCCATGTTTTTTTAATCCTTATTTACCTAGTTAAACAAATGAAGAACTACTTAGATAGAAATAACTGAGGGTTGCTAATGTAGTTTGTTGTATCCGCTAGACCGGGGGGGCTCTTGACCCCCCCGGCTTATGACCTACACCCACAATCAGTAGCACCATTTTGAAATCAAACCAACTGAGATAAGTTTCTATCTAGATTCTAGCTCAAGTGAAGAGATGGCTTTATTTTTAAAACTATGCCTTCTTGTCTTATATATTTTCATCATTTTGACGCAAACAAAGTTTGATAACTGAATACATAAATTAATATGAAAACAACAAACATACTCACGTACATACAAATGTGTAAAATGCTTCCGCGGATCGTGCAAATGCGTCCGCTAGGTGTCGCTAATTTTATTATATACTTTTTATATGAACATTTTAAAAATAAACGAGCATTCAAATATTACATAATTGAAAATTCTGAATCGATTTAAAACAAATTTGGCGATTGTTTGATTTTGACTTTACTATCCCTTTAATACCGGACGTGGATAAGAGTATATCTTGGTAACACTGGGCCCAGTGCACATAGATAAGAAACTTTGGAGTAAGTCTGGTGACTGGCTGGATAAAGTGGTTGGATCAATGCAGTTACCAATAGCTATATCGCAACAAGTGGAAAAGCTAAGTCCTTTATAGGTGTTCACCACATCTGTATAATCAGATATACATGCATCATGTCATTCATGTGTCTGCATCTTCTCTCTATGTGCTCATGAACAAGGCTTATGACCAGAAAGAGAAGGCAACCAACGATTACTGAGCTGAGCTATCTCATCTCTCTGCCCTTTGACACTATAATTGTCATTATCAAGAATCATGTGTAAGTTAACATCAGCTGTTGTGCTAACAAGAACCGTTACTCAACTTACTCTGTCAGCTCTGAGACCGACGCATACGCGTGCACTCACCTTCGTGTCTAAAACAACACGGAGTCTGACTGAGAAGATAACACGATTGTCATGGCTCGGAACGGCTATGTTGAGCCCCGTCCAGACACTCCGACAAATGCCCAGATTTCTCTGAAATCTGGTGTTCGCGAGCAAATTTGTCTGCGATATGGCAGGCAAATTTGTCCCCGATCACAAGAATCGAAACTTTCAGTGACTTTCAACATGTTGGACAAATTAGTCCCCGAACAAGTGTTCGCGACTGTTATTTGAAAGAATATTTGTGATATATGGAGTAAATTTGATAATTACTCTCATTTTAGATATGAAGATTGAATTCATTATTAAGTAGTCTATTTATATTATTTGATTGAGATTTTTAAAAGTAAATTGTATTTTTTTAGAATAAATGTGATTAGTTATTTACAATAACTCTACATATTAGTTACTGACTAGCAAAGGTGGGCGTTCCGCACAAATATTCGCGAACCGGTTGGGACTGGGAAATGGGTTCGGACATTCGGATTCGGAACCTCTTCAAAAAAGGTTCGGACTTCAGTGTTCGGAACGTTTATTTCACAAGTCCGAACCTCCGTACCCGGGGAAAACTGACTTGTTCGTTTAATTAATTACGTTCTGAACATGTACCTTACACGTACGGACATGTACGTGAAACAGCAGTTCTACCAGTGCAACTCTTCTATAATGTAGTCATGTGAAGTCACAGTATAATTATTATTATAAATTTGTTATATAACCCAAATGAATTTGACATCGTTCTCTAGGCACATCTTTTTTAAATTACTTTATATATTTCATGTCATTCCTTTAAATTTACTGGCCTTTCTTGCCTTTGTTCCTACATAATTACTTACTATATTTTTGAATTCAAAAGTTAAATATTTACGTATCGGCGTAAATCACATAAATTATGGAATTAATTGTACTTTAGATGTCATGTGGCAACGTAGAAAATACCGATTGGTTACCGAATACGCAAGAATGTGTCCACATTTTTATGTAGTTAGTAAGAAACAAATGGGCGAGCTGTGATTGGTTCACACTCCATCCAATCACAGTTCAGCTCACTCAGTTGCCAATCTCTAATATACCTATACCTATGTATTTACTTCTCCTTATATATTCAATATTTTTACTTGAAACTTGGTACACATTAGTTTAGTACATATACTAAAAACTTGTAAAAATACAGTAACGTAGGTTTATAAATAAGATATGTGTTTTTTTTTAAATAGAGTCAAACCTTCTCGTTGATTCTGACAGTCAAACTCATTACGGTTAATAATAATATTTAATAGTAAATAATCAGTATCTTGTTGAAAATTTTTTTTTTGTATATGTTGCCCTAATAGCCTTGGAAGTAATAAGGCCGAATATAAGAGTGTAGACAGTATAGTTCACTTCCATTTTTTTTAGATATAAAATATAAATCCGAGGTTAGCGTAAAAATGTCCAGAATAAATGTTTAGTTCGGAACAAATGATCGGACCAACTTTTCAAAATTGGGTTCGCTATACGGAGGTTCGGAACCCAAAATCGACGAAGATTCGGAACCTAAAAAAGGTTCGCGCGCCCAGCTCTGCTGACTAGGGTAAGTTCCGAGTTATCGAACAGTTCCACATTTTCAGACACGTATTATAAATATTATAGGTAGCTACTTTAATTATCATTTAACTGTCATTGTAATCAATAGTTTTTCTTTCTTACTTTTCTGTAAATGTGGAACCTTCCCATAACTTGGTACTTACCTCTATAAATAGGTATGAATTTTTTGGATGGTTTTTCCTAATTTTACTAGGTAAGTAGGTGCCTACCTAACTAGTAAACATACAGTATTCTATTTAAGAGTTATAGGAAACAGTATTTAGAAGTGAGCGTAAAACGTATAGGTACCTATATGTACGTAGATGATGGAAATTTAAATTTTGATAGACCTATCATGATCTACGATAACTCCCACTTTGCGTGTACTTAGGAGTGTCTGATTACCGAGACAATTTTCGACATAGGTACTAGGTATTATATATATGAGTAACTCAGGTTAGATATCTAGGTACCTAAATATTTATATTAGGTATATAATCGGCTGGATAAATATTTAGATTATATATCGTCTAGTTATCTAATTACGCATTTATATTATATAATCAGCTAGGTAGGTACCTAGTACCTCGGTAAGAATTTATATTTTACATCTGATAGGTACCTAGGTAATCATTTTTTAAATCCATGCTTGTTTCTAAAATCGCTAAATTGTTAGGTATTAACTATCAATAACAACATATGAAATTTTTCCAGAATTAATTATGCAGAATCGCGAACACTGACATTTCAGTTTCCTGATCATATTGCTCTCGTCTGGACGCGAACACAGGCAGAAATGAGATTGCCCGTGTTCGCTCTAGCAAAAGTAGTTCCAAACTCAGGGCATTTGTCGGAGCGTCTGGACGGGGCTTTAGCCGCCTGTGCAGTAGTGCTAAACATGGGCGCTAAGCGATCGATTCTTTGTGGCGCGTGGTTGTGCATCATATGACCATGTCTCGGCCACTTGGGTTGACAGAATCTCAGATTGGTAGGCTGCTGTTTGCTCGAAGTTACCGTAATGCGAATGTGAACAATCATATGAGGATTTTCCCCATTTATTCTTTTTCCCATTCAATTGTCAGTAATTCTTTCCTGTAGATCACTGTTAGGCAATCACTGATAATATGTGCGAGTGAATAATAACTATTTCATCACATCGTGACCAGTACACAATACTAAACATGCATGCCTTGAATACCTACAGTAGTTACGTTCACGATAGTACTACAGTAGTTACGTTCACGATAGTACATATCTCTGCAGTGTTTCACTGTGCGCCTGTGTATGTTTCTTAGCTCGCTAACTGTGGCAGGGGGGAGGTGTGGTCAGCCAACTGGCTGAGTGTACGTGAATGGCTTATTTGAATGCTAGAATTTTCTTACACATTGTCTTGATGTATTAGGCTATGCCTTTAGCGATTTTTAAACAAATTTATTGAATATTTTTCAAAATATAAGAGAATCAATGAAAGTGGGCATCCATCTGCTCAACCGTGAATCTGCCGTACCTGAAAGTAGCGTGAAGGATAGGGTTAATATATAAAAAGACTCACATAAGAGAGCTTCGGCTTAGATCTAGAAGTTATCTCATGTGTAAAAACTTATGGAATGCTCACATCATTTAGTAACGATTTCCTAATGTGCGCGATATAATATTTGAGTACTTTGAATTCCTTTTCAGTGTAGGCAATTATTGCTGCAGGTTTTCCTTTCTTTGTGTTCTTGTGTTCGTGAACACTTATTATATGGTAATTTGTTTCATTAACTATCTTTATTTCTGCTTTATCAACTTCGTCTAATTTTAAGCACATAATTTTTTTGGACCGACGTGACAATCTAATGGTGGCAATTGCAATCAAACAGTCTCTTATCCTCATTTTTTCTTCCAGGGCCTGTAAATTTCAGATAGATCGTCTGTAAGTTTTCCAAAAAGATCGTCCTTATCTTCTCTCTTCACGAGTATTTCTTTGGCTTTTTCTTTTGTTATTATGAGGTCAGCCCCCTTACTTTTAGATAGTACGTTTCTAAGTAATAATTTCCTGTTGAGTTTGTTTTAAACGGAAATTACGAGAAGCCATCTCATCACAAGACATCTTCCCATTGGATTCAGGATTGTCCACATCAAGAAATATGAACTTCATGAAAACATTGAAGGTACTTAGATACTTCAATTTACTGGTGACGCAAATATTCGATACATCCTTGAAGTTTATGAGTATTTTTCTTATGTTCCTTGCATCGAATAAATCTATACTCTCTAGTTTTGATCCAGTTTTCTCTTCGTAGCATCGAAGAACATTGAAAGTTGTATTGCTAAGTCTACGAGGTTCGAATACTGACAGCCTTTATGATGTTTCAAAAAAAGAATTCTTCCAAGAAATCATCTTTTCAGAATACGGTCTCTTGTCTTGGTAACGGACAGTTTTGTATTTGATGTCTGCAGCTCTCCATTGGTGATAGAAAATTTCTCTTTTGAGATCGTTATTCACAGCATTCTTCTTTACAAAAGCTTGTTCGCGTTCTTCACGAAGTATTCTCAAGCTTTCAACAGTTGTTTGCTGCTCAGCCACGACATCGCCTTTCTCTTTCTTCGCTGTTTCCAGTTCATCGCCTTCTAAGAGAATCATTCTACCATTACACTTATTTAAAAAACATTTGGGAACAACCTCCGAATCTTTAAGGGGACAGTCCCAGGTTTGTAAAAACTTGTTTATTATTGAAGCTACGGTTGTGAAACTTTGTACACATATATAAATTGAATTTGGTTTTGCTTTTGTATTGAAAATTTTTCGGTGTTACACGAGTAACACCGAGTTTTGAACCAATTTGAAAAAAACGTATTTCTCCCAAAGTTTTCGATGCTTCTATGAATGCTCTACAATATGTAGCAAAAAAATTATTTTCAGAATTTATTTATCGAAATTTTTCGAAAATTTCACTTTAAAAAAAAATCTTTTTTAACAATGTATTTTCAATTTTTTTTTATTTTAAAAGACAATATTTTTCCATTAAAAACAAGAAGGATAAAATTTTTACAGAAGAGGAAATTCCTTCAGGAACTACGAGTGAGGGGTTGAGTTCCCTGAAGGGGTGGACCCGACCCTCTAAAACCTCTCCTTCGCGGCTGAGAGGATGCTGAAGGCATTCCCTCCCAAGCAACCATGACACATTGTGCCAACATGGGCACTAGATGGTTAGATGGGCAAGAGATGGCAGACTGAAAAGTAGCCTAGAAATTACATGGGGATAACGTGGTTTTCCATTCTCATGGAATGTTACCTTGGAAGAAGGTTGGTTCAATGTTCCAAATCCATCCCATTGAATTGTCATATTGGCCCAACCTGATTACTATATAGCGTATCAATATTATATGGGGGAAGCTTTATTGACATATTGGCAAAAAAATTTCCTGGAATAGGGAAGATTCAATCAATCGCAATTTATAAAATGTCCTCAAATTAATATTAAATTATTAATCGTTCAGCAAAACTATTTTTTTAATACTAAGTTTAAGTGACTAGACAAAGATGATCACAGGAACGATAAAGAATTAAAGTTTTAGTTTCAAGGTTTAAAATTTATAGTTTTTAAATTACACAATTTTAATATAAAGTATAGGTAAATAAGCTATATGATGGGTAAAATGAGGACGAAGGGGGAGTGGCACTGAGTGATTTTATAGCGTGGTTGCCAGATGCTAGTTTCTATGAAGCTTGGCTATTTTTTTAATTAGCTACTGTTAGGTAATTGTGACCATCTTAATACATTTTCAAAATATTTGTATGATAAATTACGAATAGAGGATAATGGGCAATCCTAAACTGAACATATTTGTTTCCGGTATGAACCTGGTTTGTATTTTCGGTTATACATAGTGAAATTTTTAAAATTCAGGTAGTTTGTTAGTGCTTTTCGTTGGAGGAGGTATTAGTGTTTTAATTCCCTTAATTAATTTAGGAAATTCTTCAAAGCTGCACTCTGCGGCCTATTTAAAGTTATAAAATGGTGAGTTGAAGTTTTTTAAATATACTTATAGATATTTTAAAGTTATTTTATGTAGTGTATTCGATATAGTTATTACCTGCTTCTATAGGTGCAGTACCTAATTAGGTACCGAGCTGAATAATATTCTCTTTGGCCTATGGCTAAATATATGTAGGTACCTATGGTAATTTTCGAGTTATCAACTTATCTTACGGTGTCACTTTTCTCGATCTTTATAGAAATAAAGTACTACAGCTACCTGAAAATTAAATGATAATAATTATTCAAACTTGATCGAAAACGTGAAAACGTCCGATAACTCGGATCTTACCATGAAATATTAATTTAAATTTATCTTTAAATATAAGTATATTATATATAAGTATAAAGTATATAACCACTATCTAGGTATATAGGCACCTATTATTTAATTTAAAAATAGTTAAAGAGATAACCTGTGAGTTACAACAATTTTGGATACACGTACTTTTGTTCATTTCTGATAACTACAAAATTTGCTTGCAAATATAGTAAATATTTAAATATAGGTAATTAATGTAACTGAAATAAATACAGCTACGGAACTCTGCAAATGATATTGAGAATTGATTAGGTAATTAATATTTTCTTTTTCAAGGTAGAGGTCATTACCATCGCCATAAGAAAACCTTAAAATTTTGAGAGGTATAGACGAGGTAGTTAATGCAATAACGGAAGGAGAGATAGGCACAGCAGAATGTGAACGAACGTATAGCCAAGGGTAAATTATTAGATCTCTCACTGAATTATTGTATGCTTGTCTTTCTTATAGCTATGTAATTCGATTGAGTCGATTTCCATAGATAATAAGTTTTGTTTTGATCTCAAGAGTTATAGTCAGCTTTTTATTATAGTCATGTTAGTTGTAATATCATATATAACTACTATTCTATACTATATTATAATCACTCTTTATACTTATGATATAAAGCTAGATGTATTGTTTAATGTTACTGTTGAATCACCTTTTTAATGGATAGGTTTTTTAAGTTCGTTCTACTCTTTTGTTGTAACGATCTGCGAATAAATAAATGAAAATCTAGAAGATGATTTTTATTTGTCCTAATCAATATGATGTTCATTTTATTAATAACAATGCTCTATTATAAATCTTTTCAAGGCTTCAAAGGTAATTTATTAAACCTCATGATTTATTTATTGTGACCTGATGGGTCCAATGTGGTAGTGCCATATTTAGCACATGGAAACCACCTAGTACCAAAGTAATTTCAATATTGGTTGCCAGTGCTTTTTCGACCCTGGCCCCATCATCCTCGGCATCATCTTATACCAAGATGGTTTCTACATTAGTCACCCATGCTGTCACCATGTGGGCCCAGTTTGTAAATAACCACACAGTACCAATGTGGTAGTGTCATATGTCACATGGAAACCACCTAGTACCAAGTTGATTTCAATACAGCTTGCCAGTTCTTTTACGACCTTGGCCCCATCAACCTCGACAACATCTTGGGCCAAGATGGTTTCAACATTAGTAGCCAATACTGTCACCATGTTGGCCCATTTTGCAAATAACCACACAGTACCAATATGATTTGTCATCAGATTACGGGCTTGAATGGCACCTAGTGCCCACATTGGCCCCATTAACTGTGGTTGCTTGGGCTCTCTGGATCGCAAGAGCCATTCGCTGTTGGAACCAAGCAGACTCCCTTGGATCATTCGTTGTCTCAACAAGGCGTCTACCTATGGACTTCATGATTAAGGAGGTCGTTCTACCGTACGCTCCTGTGGTCTCTATAGCAATTGGCTCAAATATGTATGCATCTCCAAGGGCGGAGTATTTCTGACGTTTACGGTTCTCCGCAGCCCCGGCAGCTGATCCGGCCTCAACTGCGGAATCATTGAGGTGTCTCTCGGCAAATGTGTCGACACACGTGAAATCCCAAATCAGACTCTTTCCATTCATGTAAGGAAACACAGTAATACCATCTGGGCGTCTACCATCACCTCTGTCAAGTCCAGGAGGCTCAAGTACTGAAGGGAGTCCTGCTCTCTGCAAAGCCCGTTTTACCACATCATTCATTGCTGCATGTCTTGGGTGACGCCCAGAACTGTACCTACAAGACAGGCCATGCAGTCCTCTGACATCCATCCCACTGCCACAGCGGCAAGAATGAAGTTCACAAACTCTGAAAGCAATGGCTACCCTCAGGACCTCTGGATCGAGCTGTGTACCCAATGACGGTATGGGAATCGCGTTCAACCACACTCCAGTTTCTTTAAGAGATGCAGATAATAGTCGTGCCCTTGCCACCTGATCAGCTATAGCCAACAGACTCTCCAGTAATGAATGAGCCCGTGGTGTATCCCATTCTTTTTGACTGGACTCATGGACTGGTACCGGGAGACCAGCCTGCAAACCCTGCCTCCATGTCCCAACTGCATCCGTAAGCTCTCCGGTATCGACTATATTAATATTAGAAAGAATAGTTTCAACCAAATCACTCACAGAATACATTGAAGACACAAAAGCAGGCAAGGCAATATCTCCAGCTCTCCTACAACCTAGTCCACCAAGGCCAACCGTTAAAGTTGCCTGAACACAAGAATCAGCTGACATCTCTACATTGGTCACACTGGCAACGGCAGATCTAAGTGATTCATCAAAGCAGCTAAGTTCGACTACGTGCTTGTAAGCTGGAGAAGCCCGCAGAACATATTGTAGCTTCGGAATGGAGAAAACATTTCTCAACAAAAAGAAGGGTTGATGGTTATCCACCACCCGCAATCGAGAGACCATGAGATCCAGATTTTCTTTCTTCCTTAAAATCTCCTCGGGGATACCCAAGTCACTTAAAGGCGCACCCAACAAGGAGCAATTGTCCTTATGAACCACTCTGACATTTGGAAGCACTGCCCGGAACAACAATTCTGTTTCACCAGGGGCATTATCATCGAGAATGGTCAGCTCACATTTCGCGCTATTAACTTCAAGTCCGATGGCACTCAACCCATCTATCAAGGTTTTTACGTCCTCCAAAACTCTCTCCGGTGTATCTCCCAGGGCTGTGTCGTCCAGATACCATACATTGAACTCTGACCCAACCCTGCGAGCCACCTCGTCAATTCCAAGAGCAAACATAGCCGGTCCAAAAGGGTCACCCTGCTGGATACCTGTCTCCGACGTCAGCACCTCTTCACCAAAAAATAAAGCTGAAGGCGAAGAATAAGCTTGCCAAAGGAGTCGATATAGCTCCGGCACACGGTTACGAATAACAGTAAGGAAGGTATCTCTCCTCAGACAATTGAAAGCGTTTTTCATATCCACCTTGAGAAACACCCTCCTATGGTTACAGTGATTCAAGTACCGTCTTGCAGAATGTGCGGCAGCTTCACAGCCACCCTTCGTAGAGAACCCAAGCTGAACCGGTCTTAATTCACTACCAAGAGAGTGTGATAAGGGGCGCGCACCAACCTTGGCAGCCAACCTACGCAAGGTATTACCAACTGCTATGGGTCTGATGCCACCATCCTTTTTGGTTAAAGCGCACAATGTGGCTCCATAGAAAGTTGACAAAGCAAAATCAGGAACTTCTCCTCTCAATATCGCATTCACAAAATCTGTCAGAGTGGTCAAAAGACGTACTCCAGCCTCTGCAGATGAATGTGACAATAGCGTCTTCAAATGACCTGGCCTGAGGCCATCAGGTCCTCCGGCAGAACCAGGACGAAAAGAATTAACAGCCCTCCGGACATCCTACTCCGAAACAATAGGCACAACTAGAAAATTATCCGGAGGCTCTGGCATCATCAAGTCAAGCGGGGCAGGCGGGTGTTTAGACCTCAACGCTCTGACAGTCTCTTCGTTTCGTTGGGCCAGTCCATCCGAAGATGACAGCTCACGAACTGCTCCACTCACGTCACCATCTGCAAACTTAGCTGCCACTCTTTTTTTCAACTTTTGTAACTTGTCATCGTCTGAAGCGTGTCGATTATTAACAACTGGGATTATGGGTTCAGGCAGCGTAGGTAGGGAGTCAGTCTCTGAAAATTGGGCCACCTGCCGATTGATTTTGGTAGCAAGAGAAACCTTACGACCTTCCCTACCGCCATCTGGGCACTGTAGCCCCCAGTAGCAGAAGCTCCATAAGCCTTGTCCATGCTAATTGGGTCTTCTGCGTCAGAGCCCCCTGCAATAACAGTTGGAGGGCTCCCGCCACAGCTATTACTGATCCCCTGGGAATCGTATTTAGGACTCTCAACCTGCTACGACAGCCACCAATATATGCCTCCAAATTCACCAGCTGATTGGGCCGCTCCTGGGGGTCATCGATTGTACCCCGCCCTCGACACGCCACACAAACCCATCTTACTATAACTGACGCCTGTGCCCTGGTCAGTCCCACACATGACATGTGAAACCATCCAGAACACAGTGCACATTTAACTCTTTTCTTTCGGTTATTACGTGCGTCACATGAGCTACAGAGCACATCCTCACCCTCAATCATTAAAATAAAATAGCAGTCTGACTGGCAAAACAGAGCAAATGCCACCAGCACCCCTCAACCGGAGTACCCATGATCATTCAGGGGTCAACAACCTCCCTGCTAAGTACTCTGGAAACACTTGGCAGACGTTCAGAGTTCACCAGGCAGACCAACAATTCCTACCTCAGCTGTAACTTAAACCTCCTGCAACACAACTAAACAAGGTTAACTTACCAGCTTACTACAGAATAAAAAGGTTAAAAGAGATAAAAATCAAAACTAACTGACGATAAAAACAACCTAAATAAAAGCACTAAAGAATGGCAGTAACGCTGCTAATTGCGCTGCATAAGGATTAACAATTACAAAGTACAGTCAGAACCAGCAAAGTACAGTCACCGGTCACTCGAATGTGCTTACTAAGCGAAACACAGGTCTGACGCACGAGATAATTAACAGAGGTGTTTAATAACAACAACCTCCTCCCATCACTACTCAATAGATACTTCAAAAATTGAAGGTCAAAATCAAAAATATATTTGCAATATATTGTAGAGAATTCATAGGATCATCGAATGTAAAAAACCGCAATGCCATAACCTCCAAACTTTTTGAAAATATCAAAAATAAATACGAAATATACAACATTTGCAATTATTCAGGGAGCAATAATAATGAAATATAACAAAAAAAGATGAAAATACAAAAAAAAATGTTTTTGTGTTAACCACTAAATCCCCTCATGCCAGGCAAGCCCGGTATTGTCCACTCGAAGGTGAGGGTGTAATCAGGCGCCACCTGACTCACTGTGGTAAAGTTCAACATAAAAAACAAGAGCAGGAACAAACAACCAAAATCCACTAGTTCATCGATTTTTACTCCCTACCCCTCTCTTCTAACCCCTCTCCACTGTCTCGGGAGTTAGTTAGCGATGTGATATTTACCTGGTAGAACAATAGGAACACTTAAGTGAAGAAAAAAATATTTGGATAAAAAAAAAAACAGAAAATGGCTGGGACTGTCCCCTTACTATAAGAGTTACCCTGCAAACATTTCCACATGTATACCATGTGGTTATGTCCACATTATAACAATGTGGTTACAATGTTGATTTTTGGAACCTTGGACGATATGTTATACATGTGGTTTTGCCACATGTATAACATATGGAATACACATGTTAACCATAACAAAACCACATATCTGTACCATATGTTAACCATATCAGTACCATATGTTACCCATATCTGTACCATATGTTACCCATATCTGTACCATATGTTACCCATATCTGTACTATATGTTACCCATATCTGTGCCATATGTTACCCATATATGTACCATATGTTACCCATATCTGTTACATATGTTACCCATATCAAAACCATATGTTACCCATATCAAAACCATATGTTACCCATATCAAAACCATATGTTACCCATATCAAAACGATCTGTACCATATCTATACCATATGTTACAAATATCAAAACCATATGTTACCCATATCAAAACGATATGTTACCCATATCAAAACCATATGTTACCCATATCTGTACCATATGTTACCCATATCTGTACCATATGTTACCCATATCAAAACCATATGTTACCCATATCTGTACCATATGTTACCCATATCAATACCATATGTTACCCATATCTTTACCATAAGTTACCCATATCAGTACTGTTAGAAATTGAATCATATGAAACAAATATTATATATTATATAATATTAGACTATATATATTCAACTCTAACTACTTTCCAATAATAATCTTATATGAATATAAATATTATTATTGTATTTGAATATTATATTATTATATTATATTATTGTATTTGAATATTGTACTTATATTATATTAACATATGTGCATTCTGAGACTATGTGTAAGAGTCAATTATCTTTTTACCTAAATTCTATATACAGATTAACTTGCAATATCTGAATAGTATCTTGATTGCAATGTTATAAGTAGGAGAATAATTTAGGATTGACTATCATTACCTATCATAAAAGTTGGCTATGCACAATTATCTATCTGTTCTGTCGGAGGAGAGGATATAAATTCACCAAATTCATTGGATTAAAGATCACGAAGACTTATAAAAACTCATTAGAGTATTACTTTGTATTACTTTAGAAACTGTAACCAAGGACTTTAAAATCCTACAAAAACTTGTAGCATAGTGGATTTACGCTCCATTCTATTCTCTGAGAACCCAGTATAAAAGACTATGGATTCCAAAGAACCCCGTTCTGTTCGTACCTGAGTCTCTTCGCTGTGCATCTAGCACAATCACCTTCCGTCCCGAAAATCCTCTTATCCGAAATCGGTATATATTGTGCATAGAACATAGTATGTTTTTAAACTGTGTGCAAATCAAAATCTGTATCTTGTAATCCTGTACTTAATAATTTGCGATTAGTAATTTTTTGAGATGTTATCGAGTTGTTTTATTTACCTTACTTAGATTCAATTTAAATCAATTGAACTATACAGGTTAAATTAATAAGAACTCCGAACAAATTAGAACTAGGTCAGCAACCACACTGACAATCAATCTAGTTTTAAAAAGTACCATATGTTACCCATATCTGTACCATATGTTACCCATATCAATACCATGTGTAACACATATCAGTACCATGTGTAACACACATCAGTACCATGTGTCAATAAATCAAAAAGATCATACTAATTTTATTGCCATTTCTTACTTTACTGTATATAGTGTATATTTAATTTGCCTGTATATTAGTTAGTTTAATATTACATATTGTTATATACAAATTAAATTGAAAGAAATGGGGAAAGAAATGAAGTGGTGCTTCCGGAATCGAACTGGGGTCCCTGTAGTTTGCTGTTGTTTTGAGTCTGCGACATATCCAATGAGCCATCCTGGACATGATAGAAATAGCTTTTTAAAGTTATTATTAATAAATTTATATTCACTTTAGATGATTTACTTCACTTTAGAGCAGGGATGGGCACTTATTGTGTTTTTCAGTGCCGAAATATGGAATAACAGTGTCGTTACCATTTTCTTTCCGTTTTTTTAAATTGCAGGGGATACTGAGTAATTAAAATGAGAGGGCGGGGATAGATTTTATTGAGGTACGTACAATCGTACATATTTGCAACATAAATATTTGTAGTAAATTTATTATTTGAATTAAAAGCAATTAAAAAATGATATATAATTATACTTTTCTTTTTTTATAATAAAAACAAAAATAAGTTGTTTTGAGTAATAAAAATTTAGTAACTTATTCATAAAATCCCAACTTATTAAAAAAAGGAATTAAAAATAATTGCACAAATTCTTACCAGTAAAAGAAAGAGAGAGTCGGATAAAAAAGAGTCGGAAGTAATTTTTTTAAACACCGGCACTACTTTAACAATAAACTAAAAATACCTTATTAACGTATAAAATTGACTATCAAGTATCAAAGTAATTAAAAATATTCTGTTCTTCAATTATTTTACCATCCACTTTTATATTATATATCCTTGTAATTTATAAAGCAGTAAGGGCTAAATATTCTAAATTTTCTTTGGTAGAAAATAAAGTACCCTTTCTCTGGTGGGCACGAGTGCTGCTCTGAGTGCCAAAATAGCAATGAGTGCTGCATTTGCCCACCCTTGCTGTAGAGTGTAGATGATATAAGAGTTGTAAAATACATAAAATATTTTCTTTCTTTTTCAAATATATTCATTATTCAGTGTATTTAATTTCTCAGAACTCTAAATATCAGAACGGATCACTACACATGACTTCATTAAAGAAAATTTGTACTGGAAGAACTTTCATAAATTACAACTAATTTACTATATAGATATTCATAGAAAACAAAGTAGTTTGTGGTGAACTAAACTAAATATTTTCACTATAAAAGTTAGTTCGCTAAACAGGGTTCTACTAAACAGGATGGTTCAATGTACAGGAGTTCACTATAGTGGAGCTCTACTGTAATTATACAATAAATAGATTGATCGTCCTCTTTCACATAATTGTATTTAGAGTTTTAAAATAACAGAAGTTAACCATGTGTAATTTACCACATCAAAACCACATTTCAATGACCATTTCAATAACAGATGTTAACCATGTGTAATTTACCACATTACAGCCACGTGTTAATTACCATTTCAATAACTGATGTAAACCATGTGTAATTTACCACATTACAACCACATGTTAATTACCATTTCAATAACAGATGTTAACCATGTGTAATTTACCACATTACAACTACATGCCAATTACCATGTTTTATGTTTATAATCAAATATCTATAACATATGGTTTCAGTATGGTTTTAAACATGTGGTTATGATATTGCGTAATCACATGGTTAATATCTGTTATTGAAATGGTCATTGACATGTGGTTGTAGTATGGTAAATTACACATGGTTAACATCTGTTATTGAAATGGTCATTGACATGTGGTTTTAATGTTGTAAATTACACATGGTTAACATCTGTTATTGAAATGGTAATTGACATGTGGTTTCAATGTGGTATATTACACATGGTTAACATCTGTTATTGAAATGGTAATTGACACTTGGTTTTAATGTTGTAAATTACACATGGTTAACATCTGTTATTGAAATGGTAATTGACATGTGGTAAATTACACATGGTTAACATCTGTTATTGAAATGGTCATTGACATGTGGTTGTAATGTGGTAAATTACGCATGGCTAACATCTGTTATTGAAATTGTAATTGACTTGTGGTAAATAACACATGGTTAACATCTGTTATTGAAATGGTCATTGACATGTGGTTTCAATGTGGTAAATTACACATTGTTAACATCTGTTATTGAAATGGTAATTAACATGTGGTTTTAATGTGTTAAATTACACATGGTTAACATCTGTTATTAAAATGGTCATTGACATGTGGTTTCAATGTGGTAAATTACACATGGTTAACATCTGTTATTGAAATGGTAATTGACATGTTGTTTCAATGTTGTAAATTACACATGGTTAACATCTGTTATTAAAATGGTCATTGACATGTGGTTGTAATGTGTTAAATTACACATGGTTAACATCTGTTATTGAAATGGTCATTGGCATGTGGTTTCAATGTGGTATTTTACACATGGTTAACATATGTTATTTTAGTGTTTAGGTTGTTTCAATGTGGATGATACATCTTAAAAACGTATTGCCATATTAAAACCATCCAACCACATGGCATCCATGTGTATGCCATGTGGAAATGTTTGCAGGGTATAAGCCGATATATTTTTTATATTTTTCAATCTTATGAGTTACTTTTAAATGGGTAGTCATATTAGATTGCGGTGTTTTGCAAAGACACACAGCTTCCAGTTGTGATGGCATCAACATCATTTTAAGTGATGCTAGGATGTATCGTCTTAAGTGTCTTCGCAACCTATAAATTTGAACTCCACATTATTTGATCAAACATGTGATTCTCTTAGTTCCATCTTTCTGGCGCATTATAGAATCATATGCGTTGTTGGGGAACACATATCTTTCTTCATTGGGTTCTCCCAAAACCGTATCCATCTCCTTACAGTCCATAATATTAGCGATGAAGAATTCTTTTGCTAGTGAAATATCGGTCTTGAAACCCGATTCAGCTGCTTCCATTTTGGCAACAAACTCTTGTACTAGTTTATTGTAACTAATTCTAGTTGGCAGTGAATATCGGTATGTTGAAGAATCGAAGTCCATGACGAGAAGATATTCTAGAAGGCGCACATCAACTTTTTCTGCTTGTAATCGACGGTGTACCTCTTCGATTTGTTAGAAAAGATAGATGAAAAAAATATGTTTCACTAATCAGAATGAATAAGCTATAGACTTATTATCATCGTTTTTGAATGAAAGATTGTGATATTATTTCATAACATGTCAAATCAATATATAATTCAATGAAAGTTTGTATGTTTAGTAGTAATTTATTACCTGCAAAATATCCTTCATATCTTCTCTTTGCATATTTTTTGCTGTGATCTCTCACGCAAATGCGAGTAAATTCTTATCCTGGTCACCATTTGACGATTCTTTAACCAGAGGGGTCTCATTTCGAGAATTCGGATCGGGCGAGTTTTGTGACAAGTCTTCAATGGACAGGGTTTGAGGGTCAACTTGAACCATGTCACATTCAGGAATCAAAAGTACCCCAACCCTTTCACAAGACTTAACCGCATCTCTCTCTTTAGAATCTTATTGCTTATCTAATCGTCCTGTCGACTAGACGTGTGGTGTAGTGTACCGCTCCTCATCTGAACTGATTCTGTTGTGCTGTGAATAATAGTTGTGCATTGTGAATACTCTTAACTATATCAAACTGTTTAAAATGCACATTTAATACCAACATCAAGCCCAGATAGAGGTATGTATAATACCGAAAATCTGAGGAATAATTTTCCTCTTTGTTGACATCACCTCTGACGCCATCTATTGTGTAGAATTGTAAAGCATATTATTTACAGGAGCCTTTATTTGTTTACTGTGCACTGCAGACTTTTGTATTTCGGAAGATGCCTAACAAGAAATCTAAAGTTTTACCACCTATAAATCGAGCAGTGAGATCTCAAATGAAGGCAGCACATATTACTGATGATGCTATCTCGAATATCTCTGAGGATTGCTAAAGTGGAAGAAAAGGATCAGATTATCAAAGAGATGAGTGATGATAATTCTTTACTCATGAAGAAGATTTTGTCGTTGGAGGAACGAATGGAGGATATGGTTGCTTCCTCTCGAAGTGCTGATGTTCTAGTTTCCGGTGATCAGTTCGCTGCAGTAAACGCCGACGAAAATTGTACGCAGGTATTTTGTGATTCTCTTAAAAGAGAACTTAAATATGATATGAATCCAGCAAAAGTCATCGCTGCCTATCGCATCGGTGTAAAAAAAAGGGAAGTTATAGTACTGGAACTATAACAACGTCTCTCAGCTACATTATTAGGTCTGTTTTCGGTCCACTGCTATATACGTAGTAATGACAGTAGAGTGATTTGTTACCGTGACGTCATTAAGGCAACAGACTTTATCGAAAATTAAGGTCAAGTAGCTTGAATAACTGAATACATCATTACTCTCTTCTTATATTGGCAATAAATAAACATTTTTTCATAATTTATCACTCTTAGATTGTCTTAAATTTAATTTTGAGTGTTGCGGTGATGACGTCACGTACACTAACCTTCTCAATTGTCACTACTATATTCGATACACTGTTAGTCAGTGAATATGCATGTATTAGCAGTGGACTGGACTACAGACACATATAAACAAAATGTTAGCCGCCTGTGTAAAAACCATTACACAACGCCCTGATAAGAGAAGTATACTTGTGAGACTGAGAAGTGATGAGGATAGAAAGGACCTAATAACCAGTTGCAAGAGAGTTAAACCTAAAGGTGTATTTATCAACGAGTCTCTGTCTCCCATGAGATCTAACATTTTGTATTTCTTGAGATTGGCTAAACGAAGTTATCCTAATGTAATAGACGGCTATGGATCGATTGATGGACATGTGTTTATTTGGGAGAAATCGCAGGTTAAAGGCGAGAGAATTCGAAGCGATTCCTGAATACTATAATCGATCTTGAAAAGTGTTGCTTATCTACTCTTAAGGTTTCTCCCGATGATATTCATGTATTTAATCGAAGAGAATGATTTTTTGGACTTCATATGAGAATCTCTATACAGTTGAAAGTGCACATCTTCAGCGGTGCAAGCCTCTTTATATAATGGTACAGAGCGACTTGCATGTGATGGATGTGCTGAGTGATCAAGAAGGGCAGCTTGTGTATATTTATTTTTACACATTGACAGGCCTTTCCACTCCGGTTATGTACTGCAAATTCCTGCACTACTTGTTTGCTGTGCTTCTTTACATGCATGTTGTTGTTCTTTACCCACTAGTTCTACCTGTCTGCTCTGTATTGCTGTTCTCTACCCACAAGTTCTACATGTCTACACCGTCTGGCTGTCTACTGTTTTCTGTGTATCTGGTTTGCTCACATGTCTGGATAGTCATATTGTATTTTATCTTTACAGTATAGTAAATAGTCGGTGAAAATTCATTTAACTATAATGAACCAGATTTGAACCCTTTTAACGATTTATATTCTGGTATTATTGATGAGGACAGAATACACTATCATACTATAGATTCGTATAATTCTGACATTGTCCCTACATTAACTAATCACTTTAAAATGTTGCACTTAAATATTAGGTCATTATTTCCTAAATTTGATTCTTATTTTGCCAATTTTAGTCAATGTAAAATTAAATTTGATGTTTTTTGCTTCAGTGAGACATGGTTGACTGAGGAAACTGCTGGGTTAATTGATCTTGGCATTTGTGGGGGTGTCAGTATATTCATTAGGGATGTCTAC